>PNEQ01088454.1:8847-46631 GCA_003012365.1 Medauroidea extradentata | reverse complement strand
ATATATACATAATATATATATATATATATATATATATATATATATATATATATATATATATATATATATATATATACACACACACACACACACACACACACACACACACACACACAACTGACATTTACAAAGTAAATGTTGTGTAGATAAACTAAGAGAGAAGTTGTGTTCGCGTCGTTGAGCGAGACCATGCCTCGCGCACGAAATATTCTGTCCTCTACCTGCCGCCAAAACAACAGCGATTCCTGGAAATCGTCATGAGGGGCATAGAAAGTTAATTTATACTATCCTTTTTATTTTGTTCGCTGACACCCCCCATCTATCTCGTATAACAAAAAAGTTTCTCGCTTACTATAATTTCCTCTGCATTTTCCAGTCAAATGTCAACATGGCATTGTTAAAAAAATTTTTTAATAATATGATAGTTGCATAAAATTAAGTTAATTGACATTATCGTTGGCAGCATAGTTCATAAATTACATATAAAAATTTTGAATACATTTGGTTGAATAGTTTCAGATTTATGAAGAGTTTAGTTAGACAGGTTTTTGTGGCGCGCGCGCATGCATTGCCTTGCGCCAGCTCCGAAAGACCCAAAATGGCGGACGATTATACCCACTCTTTATAGTGCCTTAGTGAAGAGTGATACGATGTGAGTATGGAGCAGCGCCGGAATGAATGGGCGGGGGAAGCGGGAGATCCCCGAGAAAACCTGCCGACCAGCGGCATCGTCCGACACGATTCCCACATGCGAAAATACGGGGACCGACCCCGCCGGAAATTGAACCCGGATCGCCTTGGTGGGAGGCGAAAGGTCTGACTCCAGACGACCGCGGACCCGAAGGAGGAGAGGGTGAGGTAGTGGTGAGGTGGATGGGGTGCAGGGTAGTGGTGTAACCGGGTTGGGGTGCTTTTGAGTGAAGGGGTGACGGTGGGGAGGTGGTCAGCATAAGTAGTCTATATATATATATATATGTAGCCTATATATATATATATATATATATATATATATATATATATATATATATATATATATAATAGGTCAGTTCCTTGGAGGGAGTGGTGCTGTTCGAATGGTATCCGCCATGTTTGAAAGTAGTCGAAGAGTCTTACATGTAAGTATCAAAGATATTTTATTTAATTTTAAATGAATTGTTTTTATCGGCAGCTGATCCCTACAGGAAAATATCCTTTGTGAATTATTAACAATTAAAAATTAATTTTATTAAAGGCTATTTTTTAAAACTGATCGATTTTATTGGAAAACGATCGGATATTACTGAGATGGCGGTGTACATACGCAGATACCGGTATTGGTTTTGATAAAAATATTAAAATTCCTTCAAATATTTAAAAGATTTAATTTTTCAAAACAAGTTTTACTAACTGTTTTTATTGATTTTGTAACATTGATTATCAGTGACGCACGAAAAAAAAAATCGTAATCTGCCCGCTTTGAGAAGACATTGGAGTCATACTGGTTTTGAGACATCCACAAACAAAATGTTGATGAGTCGAGCGAAAAAAATTGAAATTTTTAGGGAGAAAAGGAAAACTTTTCTGGGAGAAGGGGAAACTTTGTGCGAATTCAAGGAAAATTTGGGGGATTTTTTTACCTTCTGTTGACCCCTGTGACGGGCTCAAAGTCAAGGATAAAGGTCAAGGTAATCAAATATGGCCACCGGGACCATGGCATCACAATATGGCGGGAGGCGTCACAATATGGCGGGAGGCACCGCAGTCGGGCATGGCGCCACAGATCGGCTCCTGCCCCAAAATGAACGTTAACATACTGTTTATGTGACAAAATAATACTGTATGAATTTCTGTGTTACCGACCTCATATTATATGTGTTTATATATATATATATATATATATATATATATATATATATATATATTGTGACGTGCAAAACGATTACCTTATAATGTATCAGCAGCAATAGCAATTAATCAGTATAATTTCTTAATATCAAAATTAACAGGTCATGCTACCATTCATTCTCCTCGGCATCATGCCACGAAGCCGATGGAACTCTATAATGAGAAAGCAATAGTCAATGTTACTGTTTATATCTTAATAAAACTAAAATGTGTATGTTTCGTCTCTGTGGAGGGAGCAGGTGCAGCTTCTGGACAGCAGCCTGGTTCCTCACCCCCACCCCACTTGTACCTCCCTTAGTTGTTGGGGTGGAGGGGAGAGTGCCGCCTGTACAAATTAAGATACAAATGTTTATTATTATAATATTAAGTAGTATATAAGGACCATTAGGATTCAAGAGCCTCAGTGGTAATTATTGTCAAGTGTAATGAGGGAATATTAATGTGAAAATGAGATAAATTCGGCAATGACAAGAATTTACTGTACTCGAGGGGCGGGACTGTTTTGAAAAGCTGGCTCCTGATTGGCCCAAAGGAACCAAAGCCTGCAGGACAAGTGGCGGGGATTTTGGTACCAGACAGGAGCAACGCGGGGGAGTTGAACGTGAGAGATAGACGTCGGGAGACGGACGACCGGGGTGTTACCGCCGGCATCGACTCAAGCGTCGCGACGCGCAGTAGAGGCAGAGATTTTAGAGCCAACTGACGACGGACCGGGGTGTTACCGCCGGGCGTCGATTTGGGCGTCACGACGCATTAGGGTGCAGTAGAGTCACGAACGGCGAGAGACCTGGGGTGTTACCGCCAGGGCCGATTCGCGTGTCGCGAGATTAACAGTCGTGTCGTGTGAGCGGAAGTTAAACCGGGCCGATAAATCAACGCCAGGAGAGGGCAGTGACGACTTGTTATCCGTCAAAAATAGGACTAACTGACTTTTATTTACTCTCGCAACAACATCAATAGCAATTAATAAGACACGTAAGGATTGCAACGAGTGGCGCGTCGCAATATATATATATATATATATATATATATATATATATATATATATATATATATATATATAAAAGAGAACACTGACTGAGAGACAATATTATCAAACTACCGCCCGAACCACTGGACCTAGAACCCTGAAATGTTTTGTCTGGTTCTCCTTCTCAGGTCGTAGGCGAGTACTAAGAAGGAATTTTTCGAAATATCGACCTCTGAGGGGGTGAAAAGGGATGAAATCTATTTTCGTAGAAACGTCGATAGAGCTGGAACACATCGTGATTTATACTTCCATGAGACACACATAAAATGCATATTAGTCAATTTTACAATTCTTTGAAATTCTACATTTAAGGGGGTGAAAAGACCTTAAATGTGATTCCGATTAACTATCGATATCTATCGAATCCTTCGGGATAAAGAGTTGGTTTTCACTTAAAAACTATGCTTGCGTAAATACTCAAAAAGTAGTTTAAGGATTTTTAGAAATTCGACCCTCAAGCAGCAAAAAATATATATAGCTGGAACACAACTGGCTATCGTCGTGAATTTTACTTCAATTGGATACGTATACAAATGGCTATGACAGGACTCCAAGACGTTTCGAAATTTGATTATTAAAGAGGAGGAGGTGGAAATATGTGATGTGTTATCGTTTATTCCTCCGTATCTGTCGAACCAATCCAGACATCGAATGCTTACGTAACTACCCAAAATACCATTTCAATATATCTTTCGAATTCGGCCCCAAGAGGTAAAAAAAAAAAAAAAAGGTAAAATGTGTTTTCAATTCACAATCGATGTATATCGACCCAATTGATCTTTTATATATCAACAAGATTTTTGTTTAAGATTGATGCTTACTCAAATACCTGAAAAGTAATTTAACGAATTATCGAAATTTCTCACCGAAGGAGGTGAAAAGGGATGAAAAGTACTAATAAAGAGTGTTTTCAGTTAATCGTCGCTATATATTAAACCCAGCGGGCTATTGTTTTTTTTTTTTTTTACGTCCAAGAGACACCAGTAAAGTTGTTTAAAATGTGACTGAAAAGTGTTTTTTCGAAATTCAGTCTCTTGGAAGATGAAAAGACCTTAAATGTGTTTTAGATAAATCCTCGATATAAATCGAAATCGTATAGATAGAACGTTTATTTTTGCTTGGTGATGACGATCAGCTAAGAGGCGGCAAAATGTTTTTGAGATTTTTCAAAATTCTATCTCTCAGTACTGTACAGGGCTGATATGTGATTTTTAATCAGGCCTAATGAGCGATTTTGCTTCGACTGAAATGATTTTCACTTTACTTGGATACTTATAAAAATATTTAAGATATGAAATTATGATTTTTTTTCGAAATTCGACACCTAAAGTGGTGAGAAGACATAAAATTTGTTTTCTACCAGTCGATGATATGTACCTAACCAGTAGGGATACTGAAGTGTTGTGCGCGTCAGAATGATGCTTAAATGAATACCCAAAACGGTATGCAAGTGTTTTATTTTATAAGATAATTAAATTATTAAGAAAAAACTTAGTTCGTAAATTTTGAAGGCAGACGATCCGAAAAGCATGTACGACCAGCAAGAAATGAATTACACAGGAGTTTCATTTTATAGCTCTATCGAGACGTGTTGTTGTACAACCAGGAAATTAATATTTTATTATTTAAATCAGTTTTCATAAATAATTTAAACGTTATGCGGCGCGACTGTTTGTAGCTCAGGTCTATCAATCGGGAAGTTCTGGGGTCAAATTCCGTAAAAGGCTGTGCAAACTTACAATTCTGAAACACAAAAACTGCAAGGCAGATAAAATTCGTGCAAGTTGGATGAAGTCGTTCAAAAATGGCAAAAACGTATTGTGCAGTCAACTATCCACTAAAGTTCCTCGACAGCATCCGCCCACATATGACATATCATTAACCTCATGGTCGAGGCACCAACTACGTTTACATTTCTGCGAAACATTATTCCGTCAAAACTTTCTGACGGAACTTAACTTCAAGTACAGGTTTTGAAAACAAATATGTTAATGAGGGCACCATACAATGGTTACATTCGGAGGTAATCATTATTCATACCACGTAAACTGCATATTTCATTAGAAGGTGTCAAGTTTTTGTACTTTTCACGCCAACCTCTAAGTTTACGAAAATCTGTAAACCGCGTCGTAAGGTGGTTGCTGAAATCTGCAACCTACCCTTACCTGAAGAGATCCAAGAAGATCGAAACACGAGTACGTCTTGGATCTCTTCAGGTAAGGGTAGGTTGCAGATTTCAGCAACCACCTTACGACACGGTTTATAGATTACAGGTTGGCGTGAAAGGTACAAGAAACTTGACACCTTCGATTACATACCGCCAAGAAACACAGTTTAACATATTTCATTAGATTACCCTCTAACACTTAATAGTCTGTAATTACTCCACGTCAACTTTGCTGTGATTGCTGTGATTATAAATAAGGTCCAAGTCGCTGTTAGTGGTAGGGACAAACTCAAGACTGCTTTTCGCGCGGACAGCTATAACTACTTATCCTGCTTCAAAGTAGCAGCTTTGTCATTCATTGTAACACTTGATGACTGAACTACCGATCTGGTCCACGAAAAGGTTTCTCGAATAAAGCAAATATTATCTGCTATCAGTAACACACGCGAGCAAAGCCGCGGGCGCATAGTTTATATATATATGTGTGTGTGTGTGTGTGTGTGTGTGTGTGTGTGTGTGTGTATATATATATATGTGTGTGTGCATATGTGTATATACATACATATATATAGACACACACACGTACATATACACATGTATTACTTAAGAGCCCTCAGCGTGCATCAACAACCGTGTCGCTCTTATGCGCAGGACACGAAAACGGTGTGCAGTGTTTCGGTCGTTAGCTTTTTCCTATGGGACTTAGCAGTGACGCTACGTTTCTTATTTATGAAACGTGCAAAGTAAAGTCCAGCGCATGCTTCTCTATTTTCGTTTTACGATCCCGGTTGGTATTTTTCACATTAGAGCAGTCTGAAAAAAAAAACTGTTTTCAGCCATTTTTAGGTGCCCCGAAACCATGTTTCTAAGCATTATATCTTGAAAACAAAAATATAGAAATATAGATTTAAATGTACTTTATTTTCGTACATAAAAATATGGAACGCGCGTTTGTTTGTTTGTCTTAGAAAAACTTTCTCCTTACATGTTGTAACAACGTTCGTGAGCCAGCTATATAGGGCTTTCTGGTATTCGGGATCAAACAAGAGAACTGTCGACCAGAGTTGTTGAAACTGTCTATATCTTCAGGTACTATTCTAAATAATTTCATCATTTGAAATTTGTATACTTGCAAAATTTAATACCTATATTTGTCGACTTTATTCAATAACATTTGGCCAGAGTCCTAGCAACAGTTGCCTATTAGACTCCGGTCTACAATCTCTCTATAAAAATTGTCATTCCGTTGATCCGTTGTTGCATGAAATGACAAACCAACAAACATTTTTGCATTTATAATAGTACTATATTGCAATATTGGCGGAGGTACATGACTAAAAAAAATATTTACTTGCTGTAAATTGGGAGTTGAACTCCACACTTTAGGCTACATTTTGATGCTAGATGCAAGACAAGGATCCAAAAAGATTTTTTTAAATTTCTGTGTAAATATGATAAATGTTTGCCAAAATTATTACTTTATCATAGGTATACATAGATGTATTTTAATAGAAAAATATCATCCATGATACTGTTATAGAACTTAAAATACAACTACATAACTTTACGCAAGTATTGAAGCCACTAATCGTAAAAATCTAATTTTTTCTTTGCAGTTTTATTGCAGATAGAAATACCTTGGGCAGTACTCGTTCAACACTCACTGCCTCTGTCAAGCTGACTAAACCATAAGTGTTCAGCTGCTTGTGTCTTTATGCGTGACTGAGACAGTCGTAATATAATCACATTATTAATCTTTTACTTATGCTAAACAAATTACATTGTATAAATGATGGCCTGTATAACATTACAAATTTGATTTTTTTCCCCGCTAGATTTGGTTTCTGTCCCACTGTGCAACGGCATCATCCGGCACGATTCTCACATGCGAAAATCCGGGGACTGACTCCGCCGGGAATCGAACCCGGATCGCCTTGGTGGGAGGCGAATGGTCTGACAATTCGGCCACTGTGGCCCCTGGCGCTGAACAGAGGAGACGTCGATAGTGGTACTCTGGCTTTCATCGCTCTGCGCTGTTCCCAAGAATCAAACGCGGGAATTTGAAACTGGCACACACAACTCTGTATATAGTACGACTTAATACCGCTTGCCTTGTAACAGACTACACTTCACTACTGTCTACAATTAAACATGCACATAGTAGTCCTAGAACTACATTCTTATGTGGGAACAAATGATTACGTATGTGCTACATGATAACTTCAGTTTGGCTGATGTAGGAAATATATAACATCCTGCAAATGTTCTGAGAGGGCTGATTGCTATAGTATATTGGACATTCACAGCAAAATTAGCACTTGGGCACATTCACTTAGATCTATTTTCAATCTATTTGCGCATTTCCGCCAAATTAAAATGTAAACTCCGCCATGAGATTTTTCTTTTAAAACTGTGTAATAATTTATGCGAAGAGGAAAGATTCTAATTGGCCGAAAATAGATCTAATAAGCGTGTCCAAGCGTTCACTTTATGGTGAATGACCTAGTAGAGTTTACCTTCCTTCTTGGAGGACTTGTAGCGGTGGAAGTGTTTCTCTAGGAAGGAGATCAGCATGTCTCTCTCGCTGTTACTGCGCCGTCGATCTGACTTTGAACAACATCGCCTCTGTGGGGCGTAGTTAAGGCGCAAACTCACACTTAGCAATCAACGATATAAACATCCGTCCCTCTGTCGTCCAGGAACGCTCAAGCAACTAGTTAATTGCCTCAACATCTCCCCCCCCCCACCCTTTTTTTTCTTCACCTCCTTCTGTTTGCGCTTGTCTTTATTAGTCGGCATTTCACTATAACATAGATGCAAGCATAAAAAAAACACACTCTCTCCCTCCCTCTCTCTCCCTCTCTCTCTCCCTCCCTCTCTCTTTCTCCCTCCCTCTCTCTCCCTCCCTCTCTCTCCCTCCCTCTCTCTCTCCCTCCCTCTCTCCCTCCCCCTCTCTCTCTCTCTCTGAGCCGACAGACGTGTGTGTATCCATGTCGGCTTACAATAATTGGTAATACAAGCATGCATCCCCATACAACACACGATATATCCCTGAATTACGTTGAAAGCTCTTACTTACATTCTAGTGGATGCAGAGGTGAGTATTATGATGGTTGCAAATCGACACACAAATTGTGGTATCTGAGGTTTGCAATCTGCGTAGACGAAGCAACAACCAGCACGTCAAGTAGGCCCACCCAACACCTACTAGGGCATTGTTGTGACGTCAGTACTAATAGCGGCCATCCTCCCTCCGCATGTGCGCTTCCTGACTGAAGTTTATTGGCATGCATCTCCCCGTTTTTGCGTATATTGTGTACAATTCCTGTTGTGAATATGCAGGTACATTAATTCAATGGCTGAGTGAGACGTGTTACTTAACCATCCAATCAAATTGATTTGTTAGTAACGCGGTACTTCAAAATGTTTTTATTTAATTTATTCAAATCCTAAGGATTTTTGTTACCACGAAGTTACAAAGCGAAGCCATGAAACATTTATAACTGCATTGGAAACTGAAATTTTACAGTGTTAAATATGCTCTAACACAAACATTACACGAATTTAATTAAATATATTACCTAAATACGTTTAGGGCCTAAAGCCAAAAAAAAATCTGATATTGTAATGGTTTCCTTAAGTACACTTCCATGTATGTTAATTTTACAAAGTAAATTCGCACATGTGTTTAAAGTTTAAGCAATTTAATTTTCAACACACTAATCCACAGATAGGTTTCAATAGAAGTATAAGTGACCTACATGTAATGTAAACAGAAAATTTGGGAAATAAAATGAGATGTCTAAATGCAATAGTTTTTAAATAGACACTAGAAATTTGAATTTTTGGGAATTTTTGATTTAATCAAAATATGAACACAAAAAATTGAAAAATAGAAAATGTAATACTCCAACATCATTTTAATCCACATACTTGCAAAGGCTCGTATTTGTTTATTTATTATGAGTTGGCCTAAATAAATATATTTGTCATAAAGATACATTGTAAACATTTTTAGCAGGACTCCCTAACACAGTGATGTGCCATTTAACTCTTCATTTGAAATTATGGTAATTTTATAAAAGTGCAGTATGAAAAAAATAAAACAAATGTGTGTATATATATATATACACATACATATATATGTAACTTTCCTGCACAGAAAAGTGTTTGCATGTTTTTTTTTTTTTTATTTAGTGGTAGCCTATTTCTAAATTTATTTACAGCAAAAAATATATACCTACATAATTTTATTTAACACTGAATATTCTGCTTAGTAGATAATTAACATTAGCGAAGGAATTTACTTCAAGGAATTTGTCAGCTTAGAAGATGACAAGATGCAAATAATTAAATATTATTTATTTAGTTAATACGTTCAATAATTTCTCTACAACAGCCAACTTAAAAATACGTATCTGAATAGGTAGGTTGGGACTGTATAATTTAAACGAACTTCTTTATGAACTCGATTAATGGTGACTCTTTAACCATGATTTTATTTACAGTAAAATTAGATACTGCATTTAATGCAGTTATTATTTTCGCAGTAAATTACAGCCCATTTGTATTAAGGTAAAATATTCATTAACTGCTCAGTTTAATTTTTATTTAAGTTATATATTATTACTAATGAATGTACGCAACAGAAAATTATATAACATTGTCTAAAACATAAAAATTCCTTGAACCTGACGTGAGTATATAAAAGGATACAGCTGCTCGGGTAGTACAAAAAATAATAATAGGTTAGTCTCACGTAGTGATTGGATGTTTTTAACTCTCAGTGTCTCGGAGTTCTGTCCGCTAATCACAGACGTGTCGTGTCACAGTAACCTTGTTCTGACTGGCATAGTCGAATGAGCGACGCCTGTGCACAATGTATTGTACATGCATAAATGTACTAAAGGCACTGAAACAAGCTGATGCACAAATTCATTTCACCAAAAATTACTGGCCCTGACAGCCGTAGTGACAAGCCACTGCACCGCTATTATCCTGACTGAAGAACGCTGGGGTTCTGTTATTACATACAAGTCCACATTTTCTTCCCTACATTTATACCAAGGGTTGCGTAAAACCGGCCGTGGGCATTCTGGTTGAAAGTAGAGAAGGGGTGGCCACTCAACAAGGGGTCTCTTAAGACACATGCGTATCGATCGCGCTAGCCCCAAAAAGCTTTCGTGCCAGCCAGTAGTTTAAGAGGAAAGAAAGCTATCACGCAATTCTTCTGCGGTCATTCTTTTGCCCCGATTCCTTATCGTGCAAACTGGCAAGATATGCATGGATATTTGTAAGATGTTGGAATTTTGCTGATGCCCCTGTGGGGAAATTTGTAACTTATCGCCACGACTAAGAATTAGAACCAAACGGCAACAACATCCACGATAAAATATTTTAAGCATTAGTTTTAATGTAGTGGAAATACTCTAGTGTATTACTCAATAATGTTACGAAAGGCCGCCCGGACAACAAGCGTAGGCTTCACATCTCTTCCCCGCCTCCTCCCCTACACTGCGCAAGCTGATGATTGTCGCTAGGGAAAGAAAAATATCGCCAGTGCAACAAACTGAATGTTAGAATCCACTGTTACGCATACTCAAGCCCCGTGCATTCGTTCATTGTTCGTTGTTCTAGCAGCTAGAGGACAGATTGTCGGGGCGTGAGTATACACAGGACAAAGGATTCTAACATGCAGGTCATTGAACTCGCGAAATATTCCTTTCCTTAATGATCGCCCCTCAGTGACGTACGCTGACCAGATTCTGGAGTATCTGTCAATCGGTACCTTTATGTTACCTTGGGCGGGGCGCTCCAAAAAGGACATGGAGACTTGTCCAGATAACTGGTACCTTCAGATGAGGCCCAGTTCGGAACAGCAGAATCAATTTATTACTCAGCACGTTTCTACTGTAACCCCAAAGAGAAGTTGCACACCAGCAAGCATACCAAGCAAGCGCAATATGAGTACACATTTTTCTTTACCAAAGCGAAGAGAGGACGTCATTGAAAATGTACGTGTGTGCAGGGCAGCATTGCTTTACATTCTACAAGTAGGTCGTGATCGAGGAACTAGACTGTGTAAAAAACATTAAAACGAATTCAACATCGGTAGGTGAAAATCTAGGTGGTGACCGAAAATCAGAGCAACATTTACAAAAAACGAGCAGATGTATTTTACCAAAAATGACGAGAAGAGATAAAGAATGAAATAACTTTTTGATTTATCACAGTGAAGAAAAAAATACTTGCTTTGCCGAAGATTCCTGACCAGGCCGCATACTATGCAAAACAACTCTATCTGTATAATTTTACCACATGCCAAGGAACATCAAAATCTGTACAAACCAAAGAAAACACTTTCTGTTACATATGTACTGAGAATGAGTTTAGGAAAGGTTAAAAAACAAACAGCATCAGCTGTTCACCACCGCTTGATCCATACGAACATGGATACAAGCCCCCACAGCATTGGATATATATTGAATTTATATTCAGTGCCCACAGTCCAACTCCGATGGCTGTGGTGGACAGAACAAGAATAAAACAGTGATAGCTATGCTTTCACACTAGTTCCTAGTCGATGCATCTCCTCATATTAAAAAAATTAATCTACCAAAACATTTTCAATCTTGCAGTGTAATTGAAAATCCAGACGAGTATATGGAGGTTATCAAAGAGCATTGGACTCCTACTCATCTACGTAAAGGCTGTCCTGTCAAAGATTGGAAGACATACGGAGATGACATTATATTAAAAAAAACATCCAGGGAGTTGGCATTTTGCATTCCAGAAGGCCAAGAAAATTGTCATCACAAAAATAAGGGCAACACATCTGCTTTGTCCGAGGTGAACCGTTCTTCAATTTCGAAATCGAGCAAAAGGTTTGTGCAAGAGGGGAAAGCCATTTACGCGTACTCAAATTACTGATGTTCCAAGAGATGTGTCTTTTTAAGTCAGCAAAACTCTGCGATGTAAGACGTCTTCTTGTACTTCATTTTGGAGAAGAATGGGACAAAAATAAAATTTGGAATTCTTCACAAATGTATTTGAATAGCAGAAGGATATTCCTACTGAAGGTTTGAATGAAGAAGAAGACAGTGAAGAACCTCTGGACTTTGATTTAATGGACGGTGATGAAACTGCTATAGCTTCAAGTGTAAGACTTTGCAATCTGTTTCTACCTGGGTATTTGTTATATTCTGTCAGTCTTTCATATATGCACAGTAATAATAAGTGTGAATGATGAATACATAATTATTTCAGTTTACTTTCTGTGACGAACTCTTGCAAAATGTCATTATGTATACTGTATGTGATTACATTAAAATTGTACACATTACTAGTTTGTGTGAATTGTTGGCCATCTCCACACAGAAAACATTAAATTATCATCATTATTAGTTTTTGTGGGTATGTGTAAATAGTTTCACGTGCACATAGCTGGTATTACAAACTACACACAGTACTAAATAGCTGCCACAAATTTCGCAAAACCTGCCACATGATCAACATGGTTGTAAAACCTGCTACCAGATCAATATGGATGCAAAAACTGTCTTCTATGTTTTAAAAAGTTTAATTATGAGTTACCCACTTTCCTGAGATTTTACAGTTTTTCGTACAAGTAACTTTTTTTTTTTTTTTTTTTTTTTGCGATTTAACAAAACAACATTTGCACATCTATTAAAATGAGTAAGTTTTTGAGTTTTTCTTGATTTGCGAAAAATCATTTAACATGTATATAGCATACTCATTTTTATAACGTAAGTACAAATATTTACATAATGTATTTTAATATACAGCTTACAGTACGTATTCCGCAATAAAGGGTGCAAATACGCATTCGGTGAGCAGAAAATTACCAGGGAAGATATTAAACATGTTAAAATAAACATTACTACAGTACTTTCTATAGGCTACTTACAATCAAATATTTTTACAATAATATTTTTCTGGCTTTCATAGAGGCAAAATGATCAATAACAGAGTCAAAGTCTAATGTATTAGCTAAAGATTTCTCGGCTGAAAGCATAATCAAGTGATTTAAACGGTATTTTTTCAGTATAAAAACGTAAGTAGCCTAGTTCTTAACAAGTTTAAGTCTGCCGAAGACACTTTCCCTAGAAGCCACAGAAATTGGTATTGAAAGAAACATTCGCAGACAAATGCAGATCTGGGAAAATAAACATTTTAAACAGTTTTGATAGATTTTGTTCAGTAGTTCTAACGCTGATGTCACACTACCTGATGCAAATAAACCATAGTCTTCTCGAATCTTGTAAAAAAATGTCTCGACTCTTCCTGTAGATCACTGCTTGTCAAATCATGTTGATAAGCTAAAAAAAAAAAAACTTCTATGAGAAACTTGCGATGTATCCTTTGCTCGGATTTGTTGGATGACTGATCACTGGCATGTGAAATGACAAATCTTTTGAATGTTTTCACAAAAGTTTCCTATATCAAACAGAAGCTTATTCATTACTTGAACAAATACTTCAACCTTAAAGGTATGGTTAAATGAAACAAATGTTAATTCTCTGTCTAATGGCTCATCATAAAAAACTCCATGCGTATTCTGATTCTGAAACTTTTCAACTCTGTTCCCGCCCCCAAACCATTTGCTTTTCTTTGGACTTCGTAAATCAGCACTTCCCACGAACCTTTAAGAAGCTGGATTTCTACTACCAAACTCTCTATATGGCAAGCTGCTTCTTCCAAAGATATTTTCGAATTTTTTAGGACCTTATTACGATCGTCAATGCACTGCAAAATCTCAACCCGTATGGGTAATAACAGCACAAACTCAAAAGAATGCAAGTATTCAGTCAAACCTGAACATCTGCTGGCAAATCTAATTCATCATATATCTGATTAAGTGCAGCCAAAATCCCTGTGTAACTCTAAAATAGTGCCCAAACAGCATCCATACGAGTACTGTATCTAGTAGCAGAAATGTTGTGGAGAGAAATTCCTACACATTCCTGAAGAATCTTCCATCTAGTATAACTACACACAAAAACATAGTTCAACTTTTGAACATTACCAAAGTATATTTTCATTTCACTGATTGTTTCCATGGCATGAATGGAACAAAGATTTAGTGTGTGAGCACTACATGCAGAAAATAGGTCCTTGTGGGTTTATTTTAAAATGATAGTTTTTACACCACTATGCTTACAGCGTTATCATAACCCTGACCTGTATAGTTTTTAATTGGAATATTCTTTTCTACCAAGACATTCTTAATTTCTTCAGCGATGTTGGTGCCACTTTACCTTTCAAAGTCAACAATTTTAAGTAAATGTTCATAGATCACCCAACAACTATCTTTTTCGTGAACATATCTTAAAATAAACACTACTTGTTCTGGGTGGTAAATTTCAGTCGTGCCATCAACAATAATGCCATAGTACAAAGAGTCTTTTGATTCCGACAAAATAACAACAACATTTTTGCACGTGTCATAAGAAACTCTTTTTAACTTCGCCAAGACACAATCTACTAGCATCCTTTTCTCATTTTCTCGATTATCAGCAATCGTTTTCAGGTGAAAATCTATTTCCTTACATTTCGTTATCAATTTAGCGAAGGACATGGTCTAACCACAGTTTTCGTGTTATGGTGTAGAATGAGAACCTCTGAATGGAAGGCCATGTTCTGCAAGGAAAAGTGTAACATCAATAAGAGTGCGAAGCATCTTGTGCCATTTTTGTACTTCAGAACGCATGTTCTCCAGTTCTCTTAAAGCTCTATAGACAAATCTTTCCGCTTCATGTAGTTGCTTATATGGAGTGAATTTTATTTATGGTGTTTAACCTTTTTGTACACTTCTCTCCCGTTGTCACTGTAGCCCGTACTGTAGTGTTTAGTTCGACGACGTGTTTCGTTCTCGTAGACTCCTTTAAACAAACAGCAAGAAAGCTGAACAGGCTCTTTTTTTCTTCACTCCAGACAAACCATAGTCTCGCTCTGTACATTCCCCACTAGCCAAATTCTTAGAAAAAAAATTGAAACTGGCAGAGGACGAGCAGTTGAATCCAAATGAAAGGTTGTGGGTCTGCCTAGGAGGCCTTTGATCATGATTAAATCTCTCTTCATTTTGTCAAACTGGTCCCATGTCCACGGAACATTATAACATAGAAACAGTCTGATTCAGCTTCAGTCCTATTATTTGCGTCTGTAACTTCATTTACAACACTTTTATTACACCCTCAACTGACACTGATGACACTGATTGTTTGTGTTCATCTAAAATCTCTTCTTCGGTATCCGCAGATTATTTTCATGTGTCAGTGTACAAGATGGTTCACCTAAGGCTGTTGTAGATGTTGTACAACCAAAATAATCTAAAGTTCGTTTTTCATTTTCCTCTCGCAAATATTTCTCTTTCCGTATTTTTTTTTCTCTGTGCTTCCGACTCTTGTGCACACTTCATGTTCTCTGTTTAGTCAGTCGCCTGTAAAGACACCCTCAATCAATAACCAAAACTAACAAAAGTTATAAATTAACGTACCGTCAAACATGACGATTGTCCAAATCTGAACTGTACAGCACAACGAATATTCATTCATTTTCAAAATCAATATCCAGAACAATAGTAACTGAGAGAGGACATATTTAATTTACTATAACTTTACAGAATGAAAAGCAAAAAGGCGCTATGTACACAGCGGGACAAAATTTACTGTATCTCCAACTAGGGGTGACAAGAGCGTTAGTGTTGCGAAGTCGGCACGTGAAAGTGTTGTGTGATAGCCAGTAACGAGAAAAATTACAAGAAAAAGAGAGTCGAGTGTCAGTCCACACAAACACAAGGTCATAATATAAGCAATTAGTAAAAAGTATGGAAAATATTGGGCTTAACATAATAAAAATGTGAGCAAATAAGTTTAACAAACGGTTTAAGTTCCAAATGTGTATCAGTTTACTTTATTTTTATTTTATTTGTTTTCATGTTCAGTAGATCCCATCGTGTGCAACATTGCTGTAGGATAGTGAACATGTGAAGTGAGTTACAGTTGTATCACCACATTGTTAAATTGAGAATAGATATTAACATCACAAGTGCTGCAAAGTAAATTTGAGTTTTAATATGGAATTTGGTTAAAACCTGTCACCTTGAAATACTTCCAATAATTTTATAGAAATAATTTAATTCTTGTCCAACTTCACCATGTTTGACAGCATTGTAATAATTACTCGTATTACACATTTTATTAGTAACAAAAAGTGACTCTGGAACTGCAACGACGAGAATCATTTAAGTTTCCGTAACAAAAGTGCAAAGTTTGAATTTTTTGTAAGTAAATGATACTAGGAAGAAGTTGATCAGTTTGTTGTTTTAGCGGGAAGAATTATTGTTTAGCCGAGAAATATTAGCGGACAGCGAAATTTATAGCTAGTAAAATATGGTTTAAAAAAACCTAATGTTGCATGCCAAATAGCAAATCTAAAATAATGTGTAGGAAGTAAATCAAGTATTATTACAACAAACAACATATTAAAATGGTTTAATTTAATACGTACGTACGTTTTTACTTGTGTTTAAAATAAGACAATACATATAACACATTTTTTCTTAATTTTGGCATTTTTCTTTTTTTGTTTCGCGAAAATTTAGCGGATTTTACTAGAACACTAGACGGATTTCTATATCTATAATGGTCATCACACGTGTTACGACGTAGCTGCATGGAGGCTGATTCAACTGTACAACACACAGCATGTGCACAGATTTATCTAACGCTAACGTCGAGCCTGCATTTATATTGCGCCAACTGAGAGGTGAAGGTAAGGGGCAAACTTCGAGCAGCTGTTAGGTGGAGAGCAGACTGGATTTTCTTGCACGTCAGAAACCTCAGAAAAAGTCAGCTTTCTCTATACCCCTTTCATAAACATATTATCAAGGAGTTTTGTTCATGTTACTCTTAATAATAACAGTTCCATAACATTTGAACTATTATCTCCGTTAAATTTTTATGTTTAAAATATTACGTATTACTATCAACACGTTTTTGTGGGGTAAGAGACGGGAGGAATCCGCGTTTTCCGAAATTCGCCGATGTCGAGGTTGACTTTTTTCTTTTATTCTTTACGAGTGAAATGTGAAATGGGATGAATCTACAAATATTATTTAACATTAAACCGCAAAAGAAATTCAAACTGAACATGGTATTATATGTAATAATAAATACAGTCTATAAAGGAATTTTGAAAAATACAAATTAAATAAGTAATCTATTTTGCGTTAAGTACATATCAAAAACTGTAGACAGTCTTCCATGCTAAAAATGTTAAGTTTGCTTTCGTCGATCTCACATTACACAATTATTTAAGTTATTTCAAACGTTTTTGCCAGATTGTGTTCAAAAATTCACCGGCGGAAGTTCCGGTGCATATCCACCAGACTCACCGGATTATCAGGTCGGTTGAACCGATGGATATATTGATTCAGTCGATTGAGAGCAAAACAGTCATTTACTAACACCCGGCACACACCGATGGATGCACCGGTGGATTTCTGAATTCGCGGAATATAACAACAATGCATGAAAACAAAGTTATTTAATAACCTGAAATTTTCACTGAAAAACACTCAGAAAAAACCGAAGTAGGCTTACTTTTTACAAAGAAAGTACGTATGCAGTGGCGGATCAAGCATTGTGAGGAGAGGGGGCCTATACCTTAAAAAGTGTGTATACATACACCTCAAGCCAAACCCGGGAAAATTTTGATTTTAGAGATACAAAATGGTGTTTTTAAATGGGTTTACACACAAAAAATTTAATTACATAAGTCAGAAAATTTTAAAATAAATTACGTCTTAAAACTATATAATGCCAGTAAAAATTTAATTAGAAAAATTTTAAAAAGAAAATAAATCTGACCATAAAAAGGGTGTGTGTGTGTGTGCATACATAACTTATAAATGTATCACTTCACGAATGGCGCGCGATTTAAACACAAACTTCGTTTCACAATACATAGACAATCTGAAATTAAGCTTCAGCTTTGTACTGCTACCTACCCAGACTGCCTCCTAGCATTTGCCGCTTCCGGCTGTGTTTGCACGAGGTGGTTCGTCTCTCGTTCATAGTGTGCCATCGCCTCTCTCTCATGATAGCGCCACGAAGCTAGTTCTCCCCTCACACACAGATGGCGCGCATGGTACCTACCGGTATGCTATAAGCTAAAAAAGCTAAGTATTCATATATTTTAATGTCACAACTATTGTAGTTATTTTGGGAATCGCTGTGATCCTTGTAAACTGGGGCCCGGGGCAGAATGCACCCAGTTGTCCGTCGCCCCATCCCCCCCCCCTCCGGGCCTGATGTAAGCAGAGTCAGCCGTTTTTTTGTGCAAAGAATTTTGCATCGAATTGTTTCAATCCCGACCGCGTACACACTTGCGAGCCGAGCAGTTCGCGAATAGCTCTTGAGCCGCTCGCAACGTGTTCGCGGTAAAATTAGTTTCGACAGCGATCCACTGGATAGCCGAACCAACAATGAGCAAACAACGAGCGGATGCTAGTCTACCGAAAGCAAGGAAGGTTCGCGAGCATTGTCTAAACACACGAACCTGCAGCGAACGCGTCCAGACTAGCGCTGCGAATCCCTTTTTGTTCGTCGAAAAAACCGGTACGTGCATACCTGCAGCTCTGCATCAATGACACGACAAGAGAAGACACCACAGAAGATGACACCACCAATGACAATGCAATAGAAAACGACACTACAGAAGATGACACCACGGAAGAAGACCCCTTAGGAAATGACACAACAGAAGAAAACGACTCAAGAGGATGACAACACAGAAGACACCACAAGAAACGACACCACAAAAGAAGACGCCACAGAAGATGACACCACTAACGACAACGCCACAGAGAACGACACTACAGAAGATGACACCACAGAAGAAGACCCCTTAGGAAATGGCACCACAGAAGAAAACGGCTCAGAGGATGACAACACAGAAGACACCATAAGAAACGACACCACTGAAGCAGACAACACAGAGAACGACACCACTGAAGCAGACAACACAGAGAACGACACCACAGAAGAAAACTCTAGAAAAGAAAACACCACAGAAAATGCCACACAGGAAGATGCCACAGAAGAAGAGGATGCCATGAAAGAAGACACGCCAGATGAAGACACCACTGAAGACCACACACATGCAAAAACAACCAACAGCAAAATAGAAAGACCCAGCACCGAAGAGAAACCAGAAGACAACGCCAGAAACAACAGAAGCAAAACAACAACAGAAGGAGCACAACCAATAAAAACAAACAAAACCCCACAAACCCGAATGAAAAGAAAAGAAATAAAAAAACCTAACCCAAAAAAAAAACCATTCCATTTGAAAACAACACATCACACAAAACACCAGTAAGTACTTTATATAACTCATAAAATATTAATAAAAGAAAATAACTTTATTTAGAATAGAATAGTAAAGAAACTCGGTACACTACATACAAACAGACAACCAGTAATATAACTAGGAATGGCTAAAAAAAAAAAAAAAATATCCACTGGCAGTATGTTTTTGTGCACAAACATATCTCATTTGACTGTGGCAATCAAAATAAAGTTACTATGACGCCACACGTCTGTGACTGGCGAATAGAACACCCAGGACACGCCCAGTCACTGACCATGTAACAGAGCTGCAGACTTGCACTTACGTCATTGAAACTAGCTAGTGCAAAAACCGTTTCGCGAAAATCCTGGGTCTCTAGTGAATGGATGTTTTTAACTCTTACCATATTGGGGTTCTGCCCGCTAATCACGGACGTGTTGTGTCTCAGTAGGATATCTGACAATTCCGGCCACTGACAATTCCAGAGATGGGGAAATTAGCGACAATTCTGGCCACTGACAATTCCGGACATGGGAAAATTAGCGATAATTCCGGCCACTGACTCGCAAAAGCAACGGAGAGTTTAAACATTCGTATACAGCCAGTGACAATTGCGGACATGTACACGAGGATGGAGCTTAATTTACAAGGGGGAAAAAAATTGCACGCCAGTATCAATGAAAAAATTCGGAGAAGCTACGAAAAGTACGAACACACTGGGACTTGAAGAAGAAACACATAGATTTTAAAATTTAAAAATTAAAGAAAAAACAATAAAAATATTTTTAAAAATTGATTTTAAACACGCCAAAGTAGTTTTCACTTAAAAGCCAAAATGTACTGACTACTTTGCCAGTCTCAAGCCTGGGAAAAGTGTAAGAGGAATCAAAATATTAACCCCCTCCCCCCACCAACCCATCTCTTTTTCCCGTCCGTGAGATGATTATTTGGCTGGCCGGAATTGTCACTGAACGTGTTTGTTATTCAGATGATGTTTACCTGTTGTCCGGAATTGTCGCTGTCCGGATACCGTCTCAGTAACCCAGGGCCAGCTCTACTATACATACGAACTGTGCCGTATCAAATACGACACGGCTTAAATAATATACATATTAATTTTTTTCATTTATGTTTCCTAAATTCAGGCAAATTATATTTTTTTTTGTGTTGTTATTAACTTGTTTAATATTATATTAACAATAATAAGTGTTTTGAGGAATTTTATTTTATTAACAATATTTCAGAAAGTTCACTTTCAATTACAGCTATTTTTTCTTGCTACATTACTTCGAGCCGACACTAGTCGCGCTGCAGTGTTTGTTTGTTTGTTTTTTTTTTTTTTCTTTTTAAGCAGGACAGTAGCTGCTGAGATTTACATTCCTCTGTCAGTTGTTCTGTTGTACCTCCGTCTTTGTGCCACGTGCTGCTGCCGTTGCAGTGCGTGACTTCTGTATTTCACCGCGTGATTTCGATGCAGTTTAGCGATTCTGTTCACGTGATCGTCGTATGCTACTGTGCTTCAATGCGCACTTTGCCGATGTTGGTACTGTTGCTAACCATTTTCGATGCTCTTTTGTTCTACGTTTCTGCAGCTTCTTCCGTTGATTTTCTTAACACTTTGCCGTCAACCACCGTATCGTCAAGATGAGGGTGTTCCTGCCTTTTTGGCAGATCTTGGCACATGAGTTGCCATTATTTAACCTTTTTTATAATGTAGCTAATCAATATATTTTGACGTAGTAGAAAACTGTAGTGCTACATTTTTTTTATATACATTTTATCGTGGTTGTTTCATCTATAATTTCGTTAGGTGATTATCTTCGCCCTCGTCTGGTGAGTAATTTTCCTACGAGAGGTTTTGTGTTCTATTTAAATTTTTCATCTTCTATAATATTTCGATAATTTCTATGTAGTGAGGATTCCCGACCAGGCCGATTCTCAACCTGGATGATTCTCGTCTTGGAATATTCACGTCCCTGCCAATTCGCGTCTTGGCCTATTCAAAAGCTGGACTATTGACGAGCTGACCTGTAGTCTCTACTACACAAGTCCAGTCTTTTAGGCCTATTTTAGGGCATTTTCTTCGCCTTTTCGTCTTCTTTGTTTTGCCGCTGTAACTGGGAAACATGAAGCTACCCCAGCGTGCTGTACTCTTCTACTGCGAGACTTCGAACAGATAAGCCGCAATTAAATTTGTATATTTTAATCTATAAATTAACAGCTGTCACACTTATTTTTTTATGTAATATTTGTACGTTTTTTTAATAATTAATTTGAATTTGATAAAAATTTTAAATTTTATAAGGCCTAACGGATGTATCCAATTTACAAGTAATTTTGTTTTTATTAACTTATTAGAATGGGCATTTATTGTTCCGCTAATTTTATTGTGAATTTAAGAAAAAAATATTATTGTATAATCAATTCACTATTTTCATTTAACTGTGCCTGCAAGATTTGGGCTTTTTATAATTCCAGTACAATTTCAGTACTAATGGACTATTCATCGATGTCAATAATCGTCCGCTCGACACCGTACCTTTCCATACCCCGTCCCCCACAATCCATCACAACGCCACCTGTTAATATTTCATACGTTACCCAACACGCCAACGACAGTAAAACAAAGTCAAAACATCAACTTTAGTTGGCAACTAAAACGTTACCAACAATGCCCACGAGTGTGTGGTATATAAATAATCATTAAAATCACCAATCAGGATCAACACGTTTTTCTGAAGTGACTGTGTAAATCGGAGAAAACAACACTCCTAGAGGCAGTGGCGGATTTAAGAGGGGGCAGAGGGGGCGACCCCCCCCCCCTCCATAAGAACCTGTTTTTTTTTTTTTTGTGTGTGTAGTAAATTGTTAAAATACATAGGCTGCAGAAGAAATATTACATTTATACAAATAAATATTTGTAAATAATTCAACCATGCACATGGACTCACAAATGCCTTAATGTGAACAGTCATATGTGTACATTTTATGTGATCATAAACTGCAAAAATCAGTACTGTTAAACAACTTTTCCCCTCTCATAAGCTCCGTTTACGTAAGCGAGGTTCGTTGTTTCTCGAAAAGCGCTGTGCTGGCGGAGGATTTATTTCCTGTATTTTCTCTTGTGTGACGTTCCTTAAGGAGTTTTGAACGTATTTTTTTTGTACCAGATTTTTTTTCTTATTTTAAACATAAATTGTGATTAAATCTTCCTTTTAGGAAATGTTTGTATCTCTTATAGTTTTTGCGTAATGAGTCGTAGGAAACGTCAAAATTTGTACTTTACTGTTTTATGCACGCCACTAAAACCAACTGACATACCAAACCGAACAAATTCACCGTGTATAACAATTTTGTAGGCTATAATTTGAAATATATGTAAAAAAATTAAATATTTTTATTTAATAAAAAATACTGAATTTTGAAATGAAAATTTAAAAATTTCAACCATTTTTTTAATACCAACCTATTTATATTTTATTTTTTGTATGTGCGTCAAATCACACCCTACAACATTGTTATGCACTGTGAATTTTTACGGTTTGTTATGTCAGTTGGTTTTAGTGGGGTGCATAAAACAGTAAAGTGCAAATTTTGACGTTTACTACTCATTACGCAAAAACTATAAGAGATACAAACATTTTCTAAGAGAAAGAGTAAATCACAATTTATGTTCAAAATAAGAAAAAAAAAAACATCTGGTACAAATATAGAAATAAAAGAAAGACGTTGAAAACTGCCTACATGTTTTTAATAAACTGTAGGCACTTGAAGAAACAGAGACGGCGATACTGATACTGTGACACAGCTTCGTTTTTATGAGGTTCTTTACACCGTGAAAGTAGTTTAAGGTCGTTCAAGTGTGAAAATTTGTAAAATTTAATTTGTACGAAATAGCGTTAGTTTATTGGTTAGTATTGTAGTATTATGTTACTAGTGACTATACTATCCCCTCAAGAACAATATTTTAGCGTGCACAGTTTTCCCATAACTGCACGTCAAAGTCAAAATTTCGACATTACGGGAACATATCTCATCGAAACCTTAATGAATTACTGTAGTTAAATAATAACACTGAAATAAAATTAATGTCGCTGGCTGTGTGCTTACAGTTATAAAAAAAAATTTTTTTGTATTTACAGAAATCTAAAGTAAAGGATTTTTACTAGACTTTCAGAAGTTTTTCAAAAATATATCAACTTTTTATTATTGTGTCCATAAATTTTATTGAATAGCCATTGCCTCGTGACATCTAATTTCAGTATAAATAGTTTGCTTAGTTTCAACAAGTCTGCTTGTTTTCGTTGGTTGTATGTTCCCGTGACATGAGGCTTTTGAATGAGTGAAGAGATTGTGGTCAGAACTTAACAGCTAGGTATTTTGTGCTTGTGATGGGTGACTTGATATGAGTATGCCGCAGCTCCAGAATGAAAGGGTAAGGTAACCGGAAGATCCCCGAGAAAATTCGTCGACCAGCAGAACCAAATTTACTGCCAAATTTACCAGGTCACGCCAACTTTTTATGAAGTCTGGTAGGTTATAATTTCCAATGTGGTTTTTAAGAACTACATCACAGAATGCAGTGTACCTGTAGCATGTAATAAACATTTATAGTTTCTGGATTCCAATATGTTTTGTGCTATTTAGTTTTTTATTCATTAAAATTAGAATTCGTTTTTTTAGAGCTAAAACAATAAAAAAATTCGTCGAAGCAGAATCTTAAATATGTACTTAATTTTCGACGTCCTAAAGTTTTGTGGTGTAAAGTGTGTGGAGTAATAAGAAGTCGGAAAGTTCAGTTTAAACTAGATAGCAAGCTCTCGCTGTCCTCTCGTGGCATGACTGTTATTATGCAAGGTTTGTCAGTTTTGCACTTAATGATTATATGCCCGTTAGTCTCGGCAATACGTAGTTAAATTTCGTCGAAGCGGCTATCTACCACCCTAACTTGCGACGCTTTGCAATACTTCTACTAAGTAACTGGTCCGACTACCGCAACTCGTAGGCGTCCTGACGCTTAAATTGGAAACACCCGGGGTATCACCCCGGCCTGTCGATCCCTTGATTCAACACTGTCTCTCTAAAGGCGTCCGGCGCCCTGCGGCAGCACCCCGGCCCTCCGTTATCTGTGTCTCAACACCGTCTTCCGCGGCTCGAAAACGTGTCCCGAAATCTGTCAACAACCTAGCCATGCTCTTGTTTGGCGCCAACCTCCCTGTCGCTTGCTCTGCAGGAATTGGTTCAATTGGGCCAATCAGGAGACAGCGTCCAAAAGACGGCCCGGCCCTTCTAGAACAGTAACTTCCTGCCACTGCCATGTTTATTACATAATTATTTAATTTCATCCTGCTGCACTTTGACAAATACCCTACATGTTTTTCTTAGTTCCTAAAATTCCGTATATCCTAATTATTATAACTATACTTAAACACAATACGTTGGTTTTCCTCCTCTCTCATCCGGCAGCTAGGGTAGTTACATGAGCGTTAGTGGATGCATTTCTGGTTTTATTAAATAAACTTCTGTGCATAGATAATATCGGCATCCTGGCACGATGACGAGAAGAATTAATCGTCGCATGACATGTTTATTATTATACCTGTATTTTATTATACTTCCTTATAGTTGATGGCTATTACTCTAATTAATTAGGGTGGTAACCACATGGCACGTCAGAATTTGTTCTATGTTAGCACAAAGATTTTCCCTTTTAAAGCATAATTTATCGTAAAAATATTACCATTTTTAAAAAACAGTATATTCAAATTTTTCGGCTGGAGACTCCTGAAATAGCATAATTTTGCACCTACAAAGCTAAAATTTTCCGGAGGGGGGACCCCCGGACCCACCGTTTTAGGTTTGTGGTATGCGCAGTGGGTAGAACAATCGCCTCCCACCAAGGCGATCCGAGTTAGATTACCGGGGTGGTCGGTCCCCGGATTTACACATGTGGGAATCGTACAAATGGTTGGCGGGTTTCCCCGGGGACCTCCCACTTCCCTCGCCCATTCATTCCGGCACTGCTCCATACATCATGTCACCCTTCACCACCTCTAATACCTAGATGTTAAGTGCTGGCCAAAATATCTTCAAATTCAATTCAACAAACCTTGTTATTGATACTTGCCAGTTTATATTTCTCAGTCCTATACATGCACTGGCAGCTATCAATTGTCCACTGGTTTACAACCATACAAAAGTGACAAGGGCGTGATATTCGCAC
Source organism: Medauroidea extradentata (assembly GCA_003012365.1). NCBI lineage: Eukaryota > Metazoa > Arthropoda > Insecta > Phasmatodea > Phasmatidae > Medauroidea > Medauroidea extradentata. The sequence goes on along the minus strand of PNEQ01088454.1, from coordinate 20,954 downwards.
CAATTATTTATTATTACTGGATTCTTGTCAAAGCCGGCCTCCGTAGTGCAGTCGGTTATAATTTGGGAATATTTAATGAGACAAATAATCAATTGTTGTTTAATGTCTCATTTTATTGATTTTTGAGGTGAGGTATTTTCTTAAATGAATTTTGTAAAGAAATATTAGTTTCTCAGGTGTTAAAAATAAATCTATACAAGGAATTAACCAGATTCTTTCTTGTTCATATTAAATCTGTACTACTGCGTTGAAACTTTTTTTTCCTTTTCTTTTAAAATTACTACTTTGTTTTTAACATTTCATCCGTTTTAAACATCATTTGCATATTTTAAAAGTATGTCACCACATTAACATGAAGCTGAACTGAACAGAATGAAATTTTTAAGAGTTAGACATTTTTCACCGAGTAGGCCTATATTAGTACTTGAGAAAATTATTAAATACGCGTGTATTTAAGAGAACTATCATCAATAAAAGCTAACTATAAAGTAGAAAATTTGATTAAGTGGCATATATATTGCAATACGATATCTCTCGTATGTCTAAAAAAAAAAAAACAGTAACTACGCTTTCATGCTGTAAATAAAATGAATATTAAAAAAATCCAAAATCTCAAAAATGTTTCTAATGTTTCCGAATATTATTTGAATATGTTATATCCCCTAGTTAATTTATTAAAAATACTATACATGGTTGTTTCTGACTGTTTACAACATACAAATAGCTATTTAAGTTGACACAATCCACCATTCTGGCATTGGGGAATTACAAAAGCTCATTTTGCAAAAAAGAAAAATGGCACTTAGCTCATTTTCAATGTCAACGCCTCAATTATGGAGGCCACCAACACTGCTCCAGAGTCGCACAGACTAAATTATGTAAAATCCACTAAGTGTTTTCGCCTACAGGCAGGGTTATAGTGTGTTATGGGAGAAGACCGAGATGAACATTAGGCCGGCTGCTCGACTATAGACTGAGCACTACCCAAAATGTATACCGGTAATTTACAAAAACTATATTTTAGGGATGACAAAGATGTTGAGTGCTAAGAGTGTTTGAAATGTTTACACTGGTTTTAAGTTTCTTGGAAGTTTTACATTAAAAATATATAAGATGAATGCAAAATGACTGAAAGGAAAATTTAAGTAACGCTGACTTTATCGTGAACCGTCTGTAAAATGCGGGCGAAACGGGAGATCACCGAGAAAACAAGCCGGCCGACGGCAACGTCTGCTACGTTTCCCACGTGCGAAATATCCGGGACCGAACCCGCCGAGGTCGAACCTATAGGTGGGCGGCGAGAGACCTGAACACTCGACCACTGCGGCCCCTGCCGCACATATTAAAAACTACCAGGAAAACACTTCGCGCCAGTTTGATCCGCTCAGTGTTGACATGTCCACCGATCAGTCAGTAGATATCCTGATTTTCAATGTTATCTGACTATTGAAATATTTACACAATAATGCAAATTCTACTGATTTTATAAATAAAGTTTACTTATTTTCTCCTGATATTGCAAAATACATACTATTAGCGTGTTGAATGAAGTCAGTTCCAGTGTCATTTCAGAGATCAAATGTTTTTCCAATTAATTTTTTTATAGGTAACTTTGTTGTGGTCTTAACAAATTTGTACATTTGTTATAAGGTAATTTGTGAAAAATTTCAGCTAATGTGATCTTTGAATGATTCCTGCAATGGGTTCGTATTATGAACATCAACATTTTTTTTTTGCACATACGCAATGTTGCCGTATCGCAGATGCCGTATCGCAGAAAAACCCACAAAAAACATAGGAAGAAAAGTCAGTAAGCTGTTGACTATTGCTGTAGTCAACAGCTTACTGGATTTTCTTCCTCTTTTTTTGTGGCTTTTTCCAATGCGGCAACATAGCGTATGTCAAAAAAAAAACGTTTATGTTCATAAGTTTATAGGCCTAGTTGAAGAGTACTGTCAAAGCATCCTATGTTGTTTCATTTCTTTATAATAGCACTGTGTGTGAAGTGTGATTATAGTAGCACTTTCTTAACTCATATGCAACAATTTTTTTTTAAGTTTGTTATTGTTCTGTTACATAACTAACATAGTTTTATGACGTGGAAACCAATACCACATCGTTTAATGCTCAAAATTACCAATATGTACTTAATTAGTTACGTTTAAAACTTGCTTCTATACGTATCACAAAATAAAAAAACATTCGACTGAGTTCCTACGGATATTTAGTTGGGAAGTCTAATAATTATTTAAAATTCGACTTGGCAACATCGACTTAATAGAGACAGCAGAAAGTCGTTTAACACACGAGCTAGAGCAGTAGTGTGTCGACCTCGGTACATGAGAGGCGTGTCACGGTGTGCAGTATACAGGTTAGAACTGTGCCACACGACATGGACGGCATATTAGCGTGTAACCTCTAGCTGCAGACATCAAGCGATAACCAACCACTAGGTCTAGGACTGCATGAACCGCTACAGCTATGTGGCACTGGAGTAAACATGACCTGCACGAACACGCTGCGTTTTACACCTCCTCCACTACCTCTTCACAATATTTACATTAGCTATATAACAGGCACTTAACTGAACTGGCAACTTATTACTGTACGACCTTATTAATACAAACATGAAAGGACCTACATTTCTGCAGTTCGTAATAATGAGGTTTGTATTAACAGGTGTTTACAAAAACCCAAAAAGTTATCGAAATATATTTTCAGGAAGTTTACTTCCAAAATGAAAACGTAATACCACGACCACGACTTATTTTACACTGAACTTGATTTTAAACTGTTTTGTGTATAAGGGAACTTTAATTGAGCATTTAAGTTAATATTTAGTCGGCAGAAACCTTCGCGAGCGCATCACAACACAACAAAATTTCATAGCAATTGGATGAATAGTATATGAACGCATCCGTTACAAACATTTATCATTACTATAAGGTCACAGAGGTATAGTGGTCAGACCACTCGCCTTACATCAAGTAGATCCGGGTTCGGTTCCCATGTGGGACACGTGGCGGACGTTGCCATTGACGGGCGGGTTTTCTAGGGGTATTGCCGCTTTCCCCGCCCTTGCATTCCGTCGCTGCTCTATCTGTAGAATTTCATGTCATATAATATCTCATGGAACGGCAGACGCCTACAGGCCGATTGAAAGTCTTCTATGTTTTCAGTAGCCTACAGCAGTTCAAGGTTTATGCCGTAATAGGGATCAGAAATTTTCGCGAAAGTATTTTTGCAACAACTTGTTTCAAATGCCTTTATGTAGGGACAGGAAAATTTCGCGAACTCAATGACCTGCATATGTTATAGGCCTGGGCGGTTCGGGATAAAGTGAGCACTCAAAAAAGCCCTGGTAAAGTTATATTTTCAGCCAATTCGTATCTTTCCGCGCGAGACGCCTAACGTATTGACATGTCTTAACATCTCTGGACACGTCGCATAATGATTGCGCGTGTAAGATAAATTGTGCAGTCAGTATAAACCTTAGAGCATAGATAACAACTAGAGGGCTGATTGCCTATTCATTTCCATGCTGTGTTGTGATTCCTAGATCTAATCAGCTGTTGATGGGCACCGAGCGAAACAAGTTTCATAATTATTACTACATAGCGGTGAGCATATTGTATTTAAATATCACCCACATTTAAAGAAGCATATGTAGAATCATTCGCTGTCGCATATTACCAGCATCCATCTATTCTCGTTCATTTGTATGTAAAATAAGAGTTTGTTTACATGTTCCGTTTACATTGTCTTGGCATTTTCGTTTTCCAGTAATTTAAAGAATGAATAAAAATAAATATGTTGTGTATTGATTATAAAAGATTCAATAGTCTATAAATCTCATTTCTCAATGTCTTTACAAAGAGATATCGCAACATTAATTATTTTGTAGCGGTTTTCGTATATTTTGCCTATCGCTAGATGTAGGTTTCACATCAAAGGCACCAAGCTATCTGTAGTTATCCATGCTGTAAGGTATAAACAGATACAGTTAAATAAAAAAAAGTTTATTAGTTATACAAAAGACAATTATGTCGACTTCGGTTGATTTTTCAGTATTGTTGTATTTAAATAGGAAAACACATGCACCTGTATCACGTAATTGCGCTCCAACCATACAAGCAGTAAGGCAACTATAGTAAACGTTGAATTATATGCAGTAACGGTTAGTGATATTTTTCAAACGTAAAATATTTAGTGCTCACTTTATCCCGAACTACCTATAGAATCAACTAGCCTATGCATACTCAAGTACCGACCATTAGTCAACTAGCTGCAACTCAGTGGAACAGCAGACAACGAACAAATAGGCAGTTCTTGAAAATACCTACTACAATGGATTCTAGCCTGCAGGTCATTGAATTCGCGAAATTTTTCTGCCCCTGCTTACATACACATCCGCAGCTGTGCTTCAAGGTCAGTGGTTGGATGTTTTTAACTTTCAGCGTCTCGGTGTTTTGCCTGCAAATCACAGACGTGAGATGCAAATCACAGACGTGAGATGCTTCAATAACATTGTTCTAATTGGTGCAGTCAACTGAAAGAAGTCTGTGCGCAAATACACTCTGCGAAAAATCATGAAGCAGAGATGCAGATGTGCATATAAGACACTGAAACTGCCTGGTACAAAAATAGTTATACAGACATTTCCTGTTCCTGTTTTTATCTTAACTTAGTTCACTAAACAGCACACCCTCTTAGTTATCACACAAAATTAGCCAATTTGGGAGGGAGGGGGTAGCAATGGGATTTATCACATCTTACACATTCGAAAATTTCTGCCGTCAGACACGAATGTTTAGATAGCGGGTACAAAAAAACATGGGGATTGTTTTCACTTAAAATAACTCCATAAAAAGGTAAGACATTTCGGGAAAATTTTTAATCTAGAATACTAGTGTGTAATTTGTAATTGTGTATCAAAAAGTCAATAAAATATGCGGTTCTTAGATTACGCCTTAAAACACCTATTAGGAATATATAAACTACGAAAAAAAGAAGTGTGGTGTGCATAATAAAAACTACTATAAAAACACTTATCACACACTTCGTAGAACTGTACTCGAAATCATGCATAGCTGAACATCTGAACGACTATGTATACTGAGACTATGTGTCAGACCAAAAATTAAACCTAGTAATAATTTTTCTATGCATAGTATGATAACACCTCGCAATCACCAAGATAAGCACAGTTGCTAAAGCATAGGGCAGTTGCTTCCCTAGAACGAAACACGTTTGTTGATTACACAGAACTACGGAAATCACAAGCACGAAAGTCTTTGAAATTTGGCAAAAAAAAAAAAAAATCAAACAAGCACACGATACGTAGTTAAACTGTTTAACTGCACTTCAATACAGCTATACATATGTGTGAATACTGAAAGGATACAAACAATGCAGCAGAACACGGACACGTCCAACGAGAGATTACACGACCACGCTCAGCGCGCGACTGACGAGCGACGATGACTTTCTAATGAGAGAAATACGACCGCGGTTTAATGTATCGAGTACGGCCGAAGTACGCCGAAGTTCTACGAACGTCGATATTGCGCTAGGATGTCCAGAAACAAACGCATAAGCTCACCACGCGAATCTTGGGCTGAACTGGAGACGAAAATGTTCGTGGCAAAATGTTGTACGACAACATTTAACATGCACACTGTGGAAACATAGCACTGTAGTTAGTCCACTCTTACGTTCCACAGATATCTTACTTATCTTACTACTACTGTTCTAACCAGCATATTATAGGTGCAGGTTAAAATCACGAGCAGTCTAAACATGATTGTACGTTTACTTGACGTCACATACATAAAATATTACCTGGACGTGGAGCGTAAGAGGGGACTACCACCTTGCAGTGTTACCACATTGTGTACGCAAAATGTCGTACAACATTCTACCACTTACATTTTCGCCTCCAATTTAGCCCAGGATTCGCGTAGTGAGCTTTTAATGCATTTTTTCTAGACACCTGTGTGTGTGTGTGTTTGTGTGTGTGTGTTTGTGTGTGTGTGTGTGTGTGTGTGTGTGCAAATAACTATAAATTTTATATATATATATATATATATATATATATATATTAAACACTCGTGTAACGTATGCAAAGCATGCGTTCCTGTACAATTCATCCGATTGCGATGAAATATTCGTGATCTGTGGAGGGCAAAACTGAGGGAGGGGGGAGCTAACGGCAAAAAGGTAGGGGGGAGGTCAAAACGGAGAAGGGTGGAACCTTGAAGGAGCAGAACGGGATAGCCAAAAAATTTGGTGTACGTATTTCTTTTACACAATGTTTTTAAAACGGTCATTAATGACCCTTGACTCTTAACATGGATTATTTGCATCTTTTAAAATTTACAATAATTGAAAACCACGCCAAGAAAATCGCGGACAAAAGCTAGTAACATAAAGTAATTTTGACAAAAACGATTAATTGCTTTTACATATAAAATACATCGCCCGTTTTTTAGTACGTTAATGTTACTACGAAAATGGAATTTTAAGAAAGTGCAATAATTGTATCAGAACTTTCTTTTAAAACATGTTTGATATGAATGAAAAAAGCACATGGGTTTATGTAACCATTTGTAGTGCTTGATATACTGTAAATAGTTTGTACTTAGCTTAATATTTTTAAATGGTAAACATGACGATTCGAGGCTCAAAATCAATTAATAAATAACTCTATTAGAAGCGGCATAGTGGAGATTTTCAACCACTGTTATTGTACCAGTTCTAGGGGCGTACAGGATAGTAAACGAAGTCCAATGGGAATTCAGACATTTGTTTAAACAACCGCTTATATTTCAAGAAATACTGTAATTTGTTTGTATACCATTTACATATTCAGAAATGGTAAATGTGGCGTTAATTACGTATCAATTTCTTCACAGATAATAAAATGGGTCCTACTAAACTGTAGTCTAACCAAACTTCTACGAACTTCGACACCATGACCATGCCCTTCAAAGAGAAAACGAGTACGATAAAATCACCTCTTGTCGCGTCTGTTGCTACTTATTTATTCTGTGAATGTATTTCGGTTTAATTTTCAGTCGTGAAGATTTATTATTCTTGCTGAGCGAATACGATTCGGAACATTTCTTATGTTTTGGTTAGTAAGTTACCCCTCTCCGTCTTTACAATTTTAAGTTTGATTTCTGGATGGATAAGATATATAGCTTTCTACGAGATTTCGCATGTTGCGAGACCTATGTTTTGTACCGGATGTAATGTTACGCGTTTGATGCGCGGAGACAGTGTATCCATTAGTAGAATCACCGATTGTTAGCATAGGCTGATATTCATAAACATTCTTGTAACAAGCCCGCAAACAATTCTCAGGTAAGACTAAGAGGTGGCTAAGGTTCCGCGCTCTCGTCAACAACTCTGGGGCCGCGGTGGCTGAATGATCAGACCATCCGGGTTCGATTCTCGGCGGGGCCAGTCCCCGGTTTTTCGCATGTGGGAATCGTACCGCCGATGGTCGGCGGGTTTTCTCGGAGATCACCCGTGTTCCCCGCCTCTTTATTCCGGTGTTGCTCCATACTCAACCGTGTTACCCATCACCAGCGCTTAAGACCTCGATGTAAAGAACTTATCAAAATCTCTCACCACGCCACCGTAAACAACTCTCGGGACACCACGCATCCAAGGACCAAGTTCGCTTGTCTCGCTATTAAACAGCGTTTGCGAGTCCGACGAGGCCGATAAAATGGTATTTATGTCAATATTTCACCAGGAGTGCTTATCAATGTCAAAACTAAAACACTATATCCATACGAAACACTGGACAGTAATTAAAACGATGTAAATAACAAGATAACCTATAAATTGTGATATTACAATTTAAAGTAATGTATTTCAAAGTCAAGGAAAAAGGTTATCAATTGACCGTCGGATATATTGTCTACCTTTGATAGCAGTTTGCGGATGCAAGTAGGATATTATAGGTACGGATCTCTCGCAACATTGAGACGTCATCAACACGCGCTTCAAATACGTTGCAGTGAGTTTCGACTGTCAGTTTCTTGAATCTATTTAACGCGCATTATGTTTATATATCTACGAAAATAGCTCACACTTCTAACTACGTAACCACAATTTTCCAAATTCGGCACGTTTATTTGAATCATAATTTTACGGCCCCTTCACAGGGGGGGGGGGGGCAAGATTTTGTTTTCTGACGACAGTGACCTTGTTGCATCTTTTTTATTGATTAAGCATGTATAATTTAGATACTTTAATAATAAAACTTCAGTTTTATGTCCTTAAGTTAGCATTATTTACATTTAAAAATACAAAAAATATATTTATACACAAAAATTCCAAATCCAGGGGGGCATTTGCCCCCCCCCCCTGTAGCCCAAAATGACGCCCCTGCCCCTTCAGATGGCCAAAAATAGCTATTCCACTGCCGTATCTGGTAAAATAACAGGATTCGAAAAACACATCCACAGAAACAAGCCTAAGAATTTAACTATGCTGTCCGAAAATTAATTAATTGTGGTCACCGCTGAAGTCCCATAGGAAAAATGAGCATAGTAAGTAAAACTACGCGTGCCAGATGAGTGGCTTGCGCTGAAAGGCGATAATGCATTAAATACGCTGGTCAGCAGCACCCTTGGTCTGTGATTTGATGTTTTTAACTCTCTGCGTCTTGTGGTTCTACGCGGAAATCGCACACGTTTGGTGTCGCAGTATTCTTGTTTTGACTGGCACAGTCAAATAAGCGAAGACCTATGCCTAGGCACAAATTAATTTCGCCAATAACAATGAGAGCTGCAGATGTGCACGTAAAGCAATGACACTAGTTGGAGCAAAATTCATTTTACCAAATATCAGTAGCTCTAACGACAAGTTCCTACTTGCTACAGTCGATGGTAATCTTTTCGCGGCGCACCAAACTAGCGTGCAGTGTCTTCGTTTTACTCTTTTCCCTGCAAGTTTATCTGAGAAAAGTTAGTAGTAAAGTCCAACGCTTGCTTTTAGTGTTGTAATTTACGAATCCGGCCTATATTGTTGTGCATACAGCAGTCTAAAAAAAGGCCGTTCTTAGCCATTTTAAGGTATCTCAAAATAATGTCGGTATTATGCGTGCTGCAATTTTTAAATTATAGAAGCATAGTTTGAACTTGTGTTCTTTTTGAAGATAAACATTTTGAAAATAAGTCGGCAATTTAGCGTGTAAAAGAAAAAACATGGCACGCTACAACACTGTTCATGCACCAGCAGGTACATAGGTTTCAGTCGCCATATTAGATTTAGTTATTTTTCTCTTTTTTGGAATTCTGAGAAGAAAAATGTTAAATCGGCGACTATACCGCAAATTCTATATACCTTGCGCTACAATACAAGAATGACAATAGAGCTAGTAATGTATAGTTAGGTCGCAATTTGTCGGGCAAATTATGAATATAAAAAAATTTGCCACACAAATTGCGGCGTACCAAATTATAAGTCAACAGCTAAATCGCAGGGTCTGTCCAAAACATTTCCCACATATGACTCACAAGCCCTTGCCTTGCAGCAGGTTGACTGATGACTTTTGTCGGTACTTAACAACAATTACTTCAGTAAAAATACTGACACTCAGTATTCAAACTATTTAATTCTAAAAGCATAAACATTGTGTTATCTTACCGCATTTACTGAATACCTATGCTTCTTCTCGGTATCTACTATAAATTAGAAAACGTGTTAAATGGCGTTTACACACCTTCCCACGGTATGATTTACTCACAACTTTCTATGACTAGTAGGGTCCGCGGTGCCCGAATGGTCAGACCATTAGCCTCCCGCCATGTGGGAATCGTGCCGAACGATGCCGCTGGTCGGCTGATTTTCTTGGGGATCTCCCGTTTCCACGCCCCTTCATTCCAGTAATGCTCCATACTCACCTCATATCACCCCGCACCAGCGCTAAAGACCTCGATGTTGAGCGCTGACCAAAATCTCTACCTCTCTCTCTCTCTCTCTCTCTCTCTCTCTCTGTGTCAGTCTCTGTGTCTGTCTCTCTGTGTCTGTCTCTCTCTGTGTGTGTCTGTCTCTCTGTGTCTGTCTCTCTCTGTCTGTCTCTCTGTGTCTGTCTCTCTCTGTCTGTCTCTCTCTGTCTGTCTCTCTCTCTCTGTCTCTCTCTGTCTCTCTCTCTGTCTCTCTCTCTGTCTCTCTCTCTGTGTCTGTCTCTCTCTGTCTCTCTCTCTGTCTCTCTCTCTCGGTCTCTCTCTGTCTCTCTCTGTGTCTGTCTCTCTCTCTCTCTGTCTCTGTCTCTCTCTCTGTGTCTGTCTCTCTCTGTCTCTCTCTCTCTGTGTCTGTCTCTCTCTGTCTCTCTCTCTCTGTCTGTCTCTCTGTGTCTGTCTCTCTGTGTCTGTCTCTCTGTGTCTGTCTCTCTGTGTCTGTCTCTCTGTGTCTGTCTCTCTGTGTCTGTCTGTCTCTCTGTGTCTGTCTCTCTGTGTCTGTCTCTCTCTGTCTGTCTCTCTCTGTCTGTCTCTCTCTGTCTGTCTCTCTCTGTCTGTCTCTCTCTGTCTGTCTCTCTCTGTCTGTCTCTCTCTCTGTCTCTCTCTGTCTGTCTCTCTCTGTCTGTCTCTCTCTCTCTGTCTCTCTCTCTCTGTCTCTCTATCTCTGTCTCTCTCTCTGTCTCTCTCTGTCTCTCTCTCTCTCTGACTATAAGCAAAACAACCAATACAGACATTTCCTCCTTGCGAGTTGCGGTACCCCGCACGGAAAAACTGGACACGTTCTATTTCCTCATCTCGATCCAAATCCACCTTGCACAAAATATTCTCACGAGATTTAATTTGAGAAGGCAAGTGTCCTACGAAACACAGCACCTCATAAAATATTTTAATTAGCATGCATACATAGCAATTACTGTACATGGCAGTTGTATCAGTTTATATCCGTTTTTGTTGGCGAATTTTTTCTATCGGGCGCCGCACTTGACAAAGTACCCTCTCCTTGCGTTCGGGAGGCTGTAGTAAGTTCCTGCGATATATAGGACGTTTCTTAAATAGATGGACATACTCCGTAGGCGTATTCCTCACGAAAAAACATGAATACGTAGCGAATTACATATTATTTATGACCACAAAGTGGCCTAATTGACTTCTCAAAATAAATTATAATTTAAATGAGTCATACGTTCGCACATGCTGCATTCACAACCGCCACTTAGCGTACGTACATACGAAGTAGAAAGTCGATCAACTGTATAAAATTACGTACATATACGCACGCTACGCGAGGATGTAAATGCTAGCATGCACACTCGGTGTTTCTTCTTTCACACGTAGCCTACGTACATTCGTATGCTACATGGTGACTGTGAATCCAACTTAATAATGCCAAAAAATTACGTACCTGGTTTTTATCAATGATTATGTGCATATTAATATGAAGCACACAAAAATAAGCCTGTATCATTTTTCTCCATAACCACAACTATCGTCGCAGAATAAACACTGGAGTTACACAACCAACCTATACCGTGGCTTGTATGCAACACACAGTTTGTTCACAAAGAAAATTTTGTCACGGCCCGTAGAACTGAGTCACATACGTTTTGCAAAATTAATGTCCTTGGCGTACACTTTAGGTTGATTGATGGGTGAATGGATACATATATCTGTGTGTGTGTGTGTGTGTGCGTGTGCGTGCGTGTGCGTGTGCGTGCGCGTGCGCGTGCGTGTGCGTGTGCGAGCGTGTGCGCGTGTGTATGGATGGGTGTATGTGTGGTTGGGTGGTGTGTGTGTGGATGGTGTGTGGCACAGTATACTTTTTTCCTTTCTTTTTCTTTTTTTTTGTCTTAATTTTTTCTCGAGGAATACGCCTTTGTATGTCCGCGTTTTTTGTAACATACTGTACAGCGCCTCAAAAATAGTTTGGTTGAAGCGTGCATACGTAGCAATGACTGTATATAATGCATGTATACTGGCCAAATAGCGCTAATTGTCGAGAATAAAAATATTTTCCTTTGCAGGCAGCCGGGAATTTTACGTCTAACTCTGAGCGCTGAGAGATATGAGTAGACGCGCGGACAGCATGGAGCTGTTCAGCCCGGGGCAGTCTGCCCCTTGCCCCCCCCCCCC
>PNEQ01088453.1:22023-46569 GCA_003012365.1 Medauroidea extradentata | reverse complement strand
AATAGAACACTTTGTAACCTATTTTGTATTCAGAGTACCTGCCACTGTAGTATAGTAAATGCCCGTTCAACCATAACTGTCTTAAAGTCATTTAACCCTAAATAATATCTAAATAAACCCACAGTGTAGCTACCATCTGAGTGAAACCCCCAAACTAATAATAACTTAGGAACCCCCAAATATAATAGTCCTCATACAAGATAAATCATTTTGTAACAACATGGTACATGCACTATTAACCATTCCACATTTCCTGTGCAGAAGAAACTAATCAAATTAATTTTGGAGGGGACAAATTTGCAGTATTATAGCCTACAGACGAACGAAACTATCTTTCGTCCGGAATTGTGGCTGGATATAATCGAGATATGTATATCCGTACCCTCACTTATCCTTGCTATATTCAGTTCGTCAATAGAATTTTTAAATAAATATATTAATATCACATGATTATAAAACACGACGCAGTATATGCCAACAAATATATGTTGTTTTTCTACACATTACCAGAATATTACTGCACGTCTGTGCATTGAAGTCGGCTCGGTGTATAAAAAACAACATTTGGTTTCTTGTTTACAGAGATAATTAAGAATAAACATACAATATAAAAATTATCCTCGACGGTTTCACAGTTCCTTCATCGCTATATAGAGGAACATATGTTTCTAGATCCATATAACTCGCTAAGCATGGGCGTGTGTTTAGGTGTATGAGATTACCGTAATAATTTTGGGTTTATTTTTATGCACCACGGATAATTTTAATTATAAATCACCTTATAATAACTATAATCAAAGTACATTTTAACATATTATATTTTTGCTATTGCTATTATTATATCCCTATCCGTTCTTTTTAACTCCCGGCGCAAGAAGAGAGATGTAACATGTTTAACATGTGTATCTGTATGTCTGTCTGTGGTATCTTATCCTAAACTGATGAATCGAATTTGATTTGGTTTTTCTGTTTAATAGGTGAGTTGATCGAGCTTTTTCTTAGCTATATTATTCAAGAAAATCTGTTCAGCCGTTTGAAGATAATCAGCTCTTTTCTAATTGTTTAAGGGATGTGAGCAATTCCTACTGGTCCGATCGATTTTAAAGTTAGTATCCTGTGAGTCGAGGGTTTTTTTAATTATTAATTTAATATATCCTGTTATCTTTACTACGAATGTAAAGGTAGCCGGGAAGTGCAATAAAAGCGGTGGGTCTCTCACGTATAGTTTCAGATAACTTTTATTTATGCAGTCTATACCACTTGAATAACTTTGCACTGTTAGATCACCTATAGTAGGCTACTACACAACCTGGCAGACATCCAAATACTAACATCTTGTACCTGATTACAAAATTCTACCTATATACATTGCCAATTTTGAATCAATACATTTTACAGCAGTTTTATTACAAACTGACTCATTCATTGCATTCCCTCGGTTGCACAAATAAAACAGCAAAATATGTCTTCGAAATCAATATATTTTTTAATTCAGGATACATACTGTATACAAACTTCTTGAAAAAAAAAAAAACATATTCGATCAATCACTTCCAGTCGTAGCAGTTGAACATACACCAAAGCGATATAACATACACAACGAAGTACAGGCATCTTCAACATTCATAGAACCATTATATAATATAAAATATTATTGTAACATCTTTCTTCATGACAATGAAATTCAGAAATACATTTCTCCTATACCTTCTGCCATTATGCATCCTTCTTCTTCAATGAGGCATGGTCTGCTGTTTTGTGGACATTAGCATATTTATCTTGGTCGCTTTTGGCTGGGCGTGTCACTACTGTAAGCTTATTCATACTGATGCCATGTGACCACACATATACCGTCTGCTTGCAATGAGATGTGCTGCTTACGTACTATCACTATCGGACATAACCTTCTTTATAACACAATTAGAATTGACTTACATGAAAGTCCTCAATAATTGTAAGAATTTATTTTCAAAAATTTACTTTAGATAAGACGACTGAAATGCCCACCTGAAATGGTATACTAATAATGTTCTCAAGACTTGCAGAATTGTTTTGCAAATAAATTTGTTTGCTAGTTGCTACTAGATACAGCCGAAAATAAAAACCCTTATCTGCAGGGCATAAGAAAAACTTAGGGTGTTACAGAATTGTTACATAATCAACTGTAGAAAGACATTATCTTTGAAAGAACTGTGCAATGGGAGTGCATGAATGGATTCAGTTTCTTGGACGTACTCCATTGCAAATTTAATGACTGCCAAAGAAAACTAAACAAATAATAGAAAACCATAAAAAAGCAGAGTATGCTTTAGTCAGCAAGAAACGTACACAACATGAAATTTTGCACTGGTGTTCCTGAACCCTGTGTGTCTACCTGATGACGGGAACAGATTCCAGTTCCCGAAACGTCGTAACACTGTCTGTCTGGAAAACTACTGTGTTTTGTTTCGTCTCATCGTTGTGTCGTTTGTCTTTTCTATTTGTGTCTGATATCGGTTGTGTTTTGTTTCGTCTCTTCGTTGTGTCGTTTTGTTATTTTTCTGTTCGTGTCTGACGATATCTACTGTGTTTTTTTGTTTCGTCTCATCGTTGTATCACATGTACTTGGTTTGTAATTTTTAATTTTTATTACTTTAATTTTTTATTTATTATCTGTTTGTTCCTTGTTTTATTTGACCCGAACCCATTTTGAAATTTCTTGTTGTTTACGTAGCTTGCTAACTAAAGCATTATCTGCTTACTTAAGGTTTTCTATTATTTGTTTAGTTTTCTTTGACAGTCATTCATTTTGCAATGGAGTATCGACAAGAAACTAAATCCAGTGTAGAAAGACAATTTCAATTTTTTTAAAAATACGGTGTTATGGTGTAGACAAATGCTTGTTTTTCTGTTATAATGTTAGATATAATGTAATAACAATTATATATATATTATTTGCTGGTAATTCAATAAACTGAAATTTGAGAGAAAAATTTAACTTTAGTTGGTTAGGCTATATTAATTAACAGAATGAATACACGTTAAATTAAAAAAAACCTAACTAAGTCAAACCTAAATCCTTGCTCAAGTTTGTGTAAAAAGTTATTCTAAGAGTAAAATTGTTTTTTATCTTCAGTTGATAAAAATTACGATAGGGTAAGATTTCACTAGATATTTCTTCATCTTCCCATGGGGAAAAAAATCCTTTCTTGCAAGTAATTTGTAATCGAAAAAAATTCAGTGAATGTGGAAAAAAATAAAACGAAGCTTAATAAGATTATTGAATCGCTTTTTCAGGCGAGCTATAAGGATCAGTAGTAAAACTTTCGCCACCCATTTCGGTGTACGCGAGTTCGATTCCCTGCTCCGGACGTTGTGACTTCAGATTTTCTGTGTTTTCCTATATAACTCTAGGTGAATGCTGGGATGGCTCCTAGATGCATGCCCTTGGCCAATTACATTTCCTGTTACGCGGTGAATCTCTACTGCGGCCGCGAAGACGCACAGGTTGTTCCAAAAAAATTGTAACTGAAAATAATATAGGTTATATTAATAGTCTATGTGTATTAATATAATTATGCATTTTTTACAGTAGAAACGGAGTGACACTGAAAACGGATTATTGGTAGGATGTAGCTAAAATTATAGTATGGTATTGGTTATTTAATATTTGTTATATTATGTGGACATTGCATTTAAGTTACAATTTTTTGGAACATCCTGTACGAGGGCACGTAAAATTTCCAATTGAAAAAAAAATACAAAGACAAAATACTGGAAACCCTGTTAAGAACAAAAGAAAGTTAACTTTTGACGTTATTATTAACTTTTTTTGTCAAACTAAAGAGGTATTTTGAACATACGTCACTGTTAGAAGCCCGAATATTTCGCGCATTGATCTGGCAACAGTCTAGACTTCTCAGACCTATACACACACTGGCCTAAGTCAAATATCCATTGGCTTGTAACCGTGACACGTGTTACCACCACGCCTTTTTTCCTTATTTATCACTGGCTTGCAGTCGTCAAAGATGTGTTAAAACAGGTGTCGTCTAATCACAGAAGGAGTAGTGAAGTATACATTATTGGCATTCAACCTGACCTAGAATCAAAACGCGAAATAATCGTGCCTCTAGCAATTGCAGCAAATGATGTGTCACAGAAGAACAGAATATACAGAAGCAAACAAAAGGACTTTGTTTGCAACTGGGTCACTGTGCAGGTGCTCCTCGGACTGTGTATGTGCTTGAAGGCGGACACAGATTGCTGTCTTCGAAATGTCCCGTTTTGTTTTGTCGCAAGGAGACCACTTCGTTAGTCTTCTTTTTTTTTTTTCACTGTCTTACTCTCCACAGTTACCGTGATATTTGTTTTCGTTAGCTTTCCTCAAAATGTCTTTGTTTCTGCTGTGTCGTCTACGTCCATTCTCTTGTTATTCGTTTGGTTTGTCTGTTTGTTGTTGCAATAATTTTTGTCTGTTGTTTCGTACTTACTGACGGAATTCCTTTTGTGGAATAATCTTAGTTATCTGTTTCGTTTTTCTTTATTTAGTTTTTTTTGTGTTTGGGTGTTCGTTTGTGTTATTTTCTTGTAAATCACTGACTAAATTCCTTGTGGAATTGTATATGTGTACCTTTTTTTTGCCAATTGCTAACAATGTAATTTTGTTTGTTTACTTGTCTATTTATTTGCGTGTATTCTCTGGTTTTCTGTTACACACCATTTGCTGCATTGGCGTATGTGCGAATTACCTCTTTAGCATGTAACTATCCCCATTGCCAGAATCGTTCAACAATATCACTTTTTCCCTTGTCTATTTATTTGTCCGTTTTGTTCAAATTTTGCAAATTAATTTAAATTAACTCCTCAGTAAACTAGAGACCAGGAATTTTAACCACAGCTCAGAAATTGATGGCGATGCAACATAAGGAAAAATAATTGTGAAATAGTAGCTAAATGAATTTACTTATTGTGATTCGCAAATGACTGGTTCAATTTTACTGTATCATACTACTTTTTGAAAAAGGACTAAAGGCATCAAATCATTTCCCCTACGAAAATACTCGTACATTTTCAAACGAAAAAAAAAAAAAATGGAACCAGAGCAGTGTGTGGTAACTGATGTTTGAATATGTTCCTTAATAATCTCAATGCTCTCCAAATGGTACTGTTTTGTGAGTTTTCTCAACGACAGCTGTTCTCTACTCTCCTTGCTATGTAGTACTGATAAATTTACCGTACACACAAATTTAAAAATATAATATACTCAGCATGTGGTATTCCCCTTAGCAGGCTGTGTCCTCCACGTTATTTTAAATTATCCATTTTCGTTTATCAAATAAAGGTTGTGACGAATTGTAGGCGATGCGTCTTAATAGAGACATTACGTTTTACTATCAGGTACGTATTTGTAGACTTAATTGATACTATGAATTATTTAGTCTTTAATATACGATGAGCGAGAATTGGTTTCAAAAATTTTTAGTTATCTTTAGTTACGATTACAATTTTTAATGAAATCTGCATGATGAAAGGCAATATAATTAGCTTAATACCTATTCGAAAATTTTCAACAAATCTTGCCAAATCTGGAAGATTAAGAACAAATGCAGCTTTCTGAGTGACACGGGCTCTTAAACCAGACAAAATGGAATGGGGCCAATATTACTATCCAGCTCAGTCAGATCGGTGCTCTGTGAGGAAAGCATCAGGATCTGAGAGCTGGTAAGGAAGGCAGTGGAGGTTTGTGTGTGCGCTAGAGAGAGTTTCTCTGCGTGTGAGATGAATGTCAATGAGCCACTTCAAAACGCGCGGGTAAACGACGTATCTTCCAGGCGCACCTCGCCTGCATACGTAACACAGCCTTGCACTCCGCTGCAGAACCAAACACATTCTTCCTCGGCAGCATTTATTACTGGCCACATGGAGACATCGTATTTCCTTTCGGCAAATATATAAGAATAGCTACTCATCGTGAACCGGCCAGACTATGTATTTTAAAGGTACAGTTTATTGATGAAACATGTTTCCATAGACGATAGAAGAAAAAAAAATTGTAGTTTACTAACTTTGAAGTTATCCCTTTTTTTTTACGTGAGTTTTCCATTTTTTCCGGTTACCTAACATTATCTAAGTTACTCTACCCAACCTAACGAAAACATGGAAAACATATTGGTACAGCAACCTAACCAAAACTTACCTAAACAAACCCAACATAACTGCAATTACTCCATTTATAGAAATTTTAATCAAATACAAAATGACGTTGTTGAGTGTTTTGAAATATTTTGCCATATTGCCCATAATGTCATATTTTAATGTAAATCATTTCATTCGAGTTAAGTCGCTTGGTTTTTCTTATTCCTGCGTTCAGGTAACTTGCAAATTCTGACTTTGATATGCCGCAAAAGAAAAACTATGAGAACTAAGAAAAATTTTACAAGTAGAAAATGTAGTCACAATTAACGTCTATAGAACGAACTCTATCTCGCGCAGATATAAAATTATTAATTTTTACCACGTGAACATGAACAATGAATTTGTAACTGTAGCGTGTGTGTTTCATCTGACAACATAACTGTAATATATTTTTCTCTAAATTCTTTAGTACTATGAATTCAGCACTTGCATTAAAATTTAGACCTCTACCGAATAGAGTAGTTAGCTCGTACATATATGCTATATCGTAACAATGCACCTCGAGTACTAAGTCTTCCCATTACATATTGGCGTTTCGTTGAAAAACATTATCTGCGTTGTTTGTATATAGTAGAATATGTCAAAAAAATTATTTTTTTTAGTAAATTGAAAAAAGTCCGAGGACACATTGAGTACAATTCAGTACACCAACCTGCACATTTAATTAATTCCTTTCCCTTAACCATTATATTTATATCCATTTTCCCCTCACTTAAAAAATACCATCTACAATTTGAGTCTATATATAAGTAAATTTGATCCTTTTTCCGGTAATACACATTTGTCCAAATACGACTCCAGTAATAATCAAAATCATCAAATGTCATGTCAATATCATGCATTGGTTAGCCCTATGAGACACGGTGAGAGATGATATCCATACGGATTTAACATCGCCAACAGTTCACGTTTACTTTCTCTGGTCTAAATTTTAGCCGGTTAAATTTTCTAGTAACCTAGATGTGATAGACACCTTTTCAAAATTCGTATATTAAAAATCTGGTGGAAAACATGCTTTCTAAGATGAGGGACACGTTGAAATATTCAGAACATGTTCTACGTCTTATAGAAAAGAAGATTACAGTTATAATATCATCCACAATGTTATAGCCTAACTGAATGTTGTGCATATAAGAACTTTTGAAAAGGGGATAATCGTAATATCGGCTTATTTCCAGTCACGATAGGAATTTTAGGGGGATGACCAGTAGCAAGGGTGTATTATATTCTATCCGGCAAGAAAACCCTATCTTAGAGCCCAGTTATGCTGACACCCACTGAGCCATGAGAGGTAGTCTTTCCCTCTTTTTATCCCCTTACAGAAATTTGTTTCTTTTCTATGGATGGCGTCAACGCCTAGCGCTGTGGAGAAAGCTTTGGAGATAATGGTTTTTCGTGGAATCCAGGGATGAAATACCTTTTTACGCGCCATCGAAAGCCTAAATTACTTTGAGCAGTGAATGCGTAACATTTCAGATAGCTTGCTTACCCACATGTCAAAGCTGTTTGGGAAATATGAGAAATCATACCGAAGATCAGATTATGGTCTGTTATAATCTCACCACCGCAACGAATGCACCATTCAATAACATATAACCAGATAAGTATTTGAAGTGATGTATGTATAAAATTGAAACATAAAGGTTATATAAATCACTATATAATCTTGTACGTAAACTGTCATACGAACTCTCTATTTAAAATATCAAGACAACGCTGTCCAGAAAAACTGTTGCACAGAAATCTTGCAAGAAGTTCTCTTCTTCTGCTAAGACAATATTTAGGCAAAAATGCACGTTAATTTTTCAAACATATACAAACGCTATGGAATAATAGTTAAGCCGATATCTACGTTAGTATAATGCTTCCCAGTGTATAGGCCTACTTCAAATTTGAAACTATGCGCTTTCTTCTATTTGATACGCCAATTTTTTTCGCACGGCTGTGTTATGATTTACGCTCGTGTATGTGACTTGTAGCTATGCAGTGTTGCCAAACTGCGTATTAATATTTTGGAAAATAGTATCCTAACATTTAGAGGAACAAGAAATACGTGAACATAGGCCCAAAAATGCACCAATTCTGCAGTACAAATCACAGTACATAGCATGTGTAATAGATAGTGTTAATGTGAAATACCGTTGCAGCTATTATTTGCAACATCACACTAGACGCGTTGAACTAATCGGATGTTAGTGTGATGTAGCATTTCCCACGAAGTTGATCCAGCCCCGCGCCTTACACTACAAGTTTTGATAGCTGTAGAACAGTAACGGTGCATTTTCGGATCTTAAGTTCTTAAAACATGTTTATGTCTTTACAAGTTAGGATAATGCCACCAAAACATTGACACACAATTTTTGCAACATTGTACATAGTCTATGACCAGTGATAGGCTTCTTTGTTCCGTAAAAGCTGTAGAATCACGCATCATAAAATAAAACATAGTTAATTTTCTGGCTTCGTTTAAGGATGTTGGTTCCAATTTATACTATCTTAGTGAGTATTTATAATCATGAAAGGGAGCAGATGTCACAAAACCGTCACATAGAAATGTTATAA
Source organism: Medauroidea extradentata (assembly GCA_003012365.1). Lineage (NCBI taxonomy): Eukaryota > Metazoa > Arthropoda > Insecta > Phasmatodea > Phasmatidae > Medauroidea > Medauroidea extradentata. The sequence continues at coordinate 37,830 of PNEQ01088453.1, read as the reverse complement.
ATTGTTCTAACTATGTAGCAATTTTTTTTTTCAATTCATATGATTTTATAATTTTGTTTTAATATTGACTTAAAGCAAATTTAATAAAGTCGAAAATTTGATAAACTTATGTTTTTAAAAATATAAGCTACGTAGTGCAAATAATTTTCAACATTTTTATGTAACGGTTTTGCGATTTAAAAAATTAAACTCGCTAAACCAGCATAAATAGGGACCAGTGGCTTTATATTAAGACCTACCCTGCAAGAGAAGCGTTCGCATAGTGTTTTGTTAAAGATCACTTCTCACCCACGTTATCCGTGTAATTTGATTCGTGCGAAAGCTGCTTCAGAAGTTTTAAGAAATATTCTATACTCAAGCGTAGATGTTAAATTGTATACCATACCCACTCGAGATAGAGAAATAAATAGCTTCGGGAAAAGTTATTCTTATAAAAAAATAATGTTTACTGGAACAATTATGCAAGCGGAAACCTCAATTGTTTATTATAGTGGTAATTTTGTTATTAATATAACTCAGTTGGAATGCTGCGGAACGTATTGAACTTAATAATCTTCGATACATAGTAAAATCTAAGTAGGTATCTCCCAAGCGCATAATATGTTACGCATAATAAAAAAAATTAATCTGGAGACAGACTGAAATAAAAGACTGATTATGATTGGTCTTTGCGCGCATGTCAATGACAATTGTCGTTCAACGTAACGTATTTCAGTGATTTTTTTGGCACTTACAATTTGTGAACTAAAATACCGCAGTGCGGAATTTCTCTTATTTGAGTATGCTGAATAATTCCTGACGAATATTTGCGTAAGAATATATTTTAAAAACTGTATCGGCAACTGATACGTAACGCGGTTTCTTTCTTTGAGACAACAAACAGTGAAACGACAAGGCTGAGTTTATTATAACTGTTAACTTCAACCGTACTGCAATGCAGTGAGTAGGATATTTTGGTCAGCGCTTAACATCTAGGTCTTTAGCGCAGGTGACGGCGAGCATGGAGCTGTAGCGGAATGAGGGGAGGGAAATGGGAGATCCCCGAGCCCACATGCGAAAATATGGGGACAAACCTTGCCAACAATCGACACTGAACCGTCTTGGTGGAAAACGAGTGCTCTAGCCACGTGGGTCAGGTTGTAAATCTGCATAAAGTAAATGACAACAATCACTGATCCTGGCAAAATGAAGACATTAGCGGCAAATATTAACTTAAGCATACATTTACATCTACGCTTACCAAGTTGCATATCTTTATATAGGCGATTCGGGATAAAGTGAGCACACAAAAAAAAAACCTGATTAATTTCTATTTTCTGCCAATTTATATATTTCCACTGCATGTAAGCACAAACATTGTTGCGTGCTTTCATTTACGTAGGCTTGTACAATGTTTACATTTACATTACCCTGCTCCGGTAAATGTTATCCATAATATTTTCTTATGAAATGCACGGGTACTGATTATATACTATACTCGATAGTAAGAATTTAGTGGTTTGTGTACATACGCCATTGCTCATATTTTGCTGATCAAACCTGTGTTGAATGACAAAATACGAAAAAGAACAAAAATAAACAAATACAGTAGCCCTATAAAACACACAAAAAAAATTAAAATAAAAAGCAATCCCAGAGTAATTCTGTCGGTTATTTTTTTATTAATTGTTATATTCGACTAAATTCTATCTCTAGAATTTTTTGTCTAATATAACAATTATTAAAATAACTGAGACAATTCCTCTGGGATGGCATTTTTTCTGTTTTATGTGTGTGTGCTTATTTGTTTTTTCTTGTTCGTTTTCGTATTTGTCATTCAACACAGGTTTGATCAGCAAAACATGAGCAATGGCGTATGTCCACAAACCACTAAATTCTAAGTGTAAACTCCCATTGCAACAAACACTTAAAAATCCCAGTACTCAATAGTAATCGTAATTATAAATACAAGGTTTCTCTTATTGATACGACACGCACTATTGCCGTTACGAATCTCGTAAATGCGTACGAAGTATATTAATTCCTAATTCAAAACAGCTACTAATACCCACACGACACAAGCGGCTCAAGAATTCAAGTTCCGTTAAGCATACTGCCATGAACGACGATGACGCACTTTACGGAAACAATAAATATCGTCATTTCTTAATGTGTGATACAGAAAATAACTGCTGCTTCTATTTCCAGATACTCATGTTGGAGATCGTAAAACGTAACAATTTACAGATGACTTCACATAATTCAGCAATGACATTCATAAACAGTCACTTCTAATACTTTTGAAAGTGTTTATCAGAAATACGTATTTATTACACTCATGTCACTGCCCTGCTTATTATGGTCTGTGTTCAAAAGAACGGAGGTATAAATTATGTACATTTGGAGTTTACCTTCGTTTCAAAAATTCTAGTTAGGAGGATTGCGTGCAGTTTGCGACACTTGGCCATGAATATAAGTGAAAACTATAACTCTCAGCCTTTCGTCGATTGAGTTACGATAAACAGACAGTTACTTAACCCTATGTATTTGTGAAGACTCAGTGAGAGTTCTGCTCAAACACAATCTTCCGCCACACCGATCTGCGCTATATTCCTAATGTTTCTGCTCACGAGACTTGCTTGCGGGAAACATGGCGGACACCGTTATTAAACTGCAATTAGAGAGCTCTCACTCGCACAAATATTTCGTTCCCACGCATCTCCATCCACTATTCACATATTTCCACTAGTGTTCAGATGGCTATATACTGGATGTGTAATTTTCTGCGTTTGACGCGGAGATAAAAGGACGATAAGGTTCAGTTTGCAACACTCGACAGTAACCGCTTCGTTTCTATTCGCGAGACAAAGTGTCGTGCAGTATTTTCGTTTTACCCTTTTTCCTGCAGGGTTTTTAGCGACGACCCTGCAATTTTATTTGCTTTGAGTTTCAAGTACATTTCAACGTATACACCCAACGTTATTTTTTTTACGAATCCGGGAGGCATTTTTGAATTTATAGGAGTCTAATAAATAGGGCCCGGTAGTTTTCGCGAAAAGATTTGTGCCTCAATTTGTTTCAGTGTCTTACGTGCACACCTGCAGCTCAACTTCATTGCTATTGACCGAGTGTTTTTGTGCAGAGTCATTATTTATTTGACTGTGCATATCAGTATATGGATAACTGTGACACATCAAGTCTGTTATTTGCGGGTTTATACCGCCTTACGCTGGGTGTTACGGCATCCAATCACTGACCACAAAACAGAGTTGCAGGTGCGCACGTAAGGCACTGAAACAATGTGATTCAAAATTCTTTTCGCGAAAACTACCGGGCCCTACTAATAAAGCCTTTTTTTTTTATTAGACATATTGAGGGGACCCTAAATTATGTTTCTATTAGGCGAATTCCATTTTTAAAACGATAGAACCATACCTTCAAGTTTGTGTTTTTTTTTTCGTTAAAACTTATTATATAGAGACACGAGTATTTTTCGCATATTCATCTGGCAGCAGCCTAGACCTCTTAGTTCTATACTGTACAGGCTGAAGCCAAATATCCATTGGCTCCTAACAGTACAAACGTGTAGCACGTGATATCCCCACGACTTGCTTCCTTATTTAAACTGGCTTGCAGTCGTCAAATGTGTGTTAAGACCGCTCTCGTCTAATAATATAAGGAGGACTGAAGTATAGACCTACGTTATTGGTGTTCAACCTGACCTAGAATCAATACGCGAAACAATCGTGCCTCTAGGAATTAGGATATTGGCTGTCATACAGAAAAGAATAAACGTGTCACACTACAATATCGTTCAAGCTGCAAGGAACACAGGGCTTTTCAAGACTTCGAAATTAATGCTCACCAAAATCTCTCGCTCAATTTTCTCCCTGGTCTGCTCGAATAGCATCTTACAGTAAGAACGTGGATAAAGTGTTCAGTAAGCGCTGCCATTTACCGTATGAAGAATCAATTGTGGAACAATGTTCATGTGTTTCAGTGCTACAGTTACACTGGAAGTCAAATCGACAAGTTGTTCATGTAAATATGTGACTTCTGACTGTGAGAGGCCACGCGAGCTTTTGTGCTCAGTGTTTGTCTTCACGACTTGAAGTAGTTTTGAGCTTGTTTGTGAATTAAATTTAATTTTTCGACATTTATAAACTATCAAGAAACATTATTCATTAATTAAATAATACAAATCGCCATTGCGTCAAGATAAAATATTTTTGAAATATTGGTGATTATGAGACACCACGCGAGTTTCTATGACATATTCAGCCAAGTGAGAAGACCAGGGTTAAGAATTCGGCCATCTTGTCAGTGCCTTTCTTCTTGGCAGTGAATTCCCTTGTCCACCAATCAGAACTGAAAAATTGAAATGTTATAGAGATCAAATACGTGAGGTGCAGCCATCAGTTTCGGATGTCACAGCACTGAGAAAGATTTAAGCAAAATAACAATCTCGGTAGAGAATTTGTGCTGCAAAAATAATTTAACCCCTCTTAAAAAGACAACTTCAGACATAACGAAGATATTCCCTTATATTGTTCTTACGTATATGTTTGATATAAATGACATTGTTATAATTGTTAATATTCTTGGTATATTTTCCGCTTTTATATCAGCATTTTAGCACTTATTTTTTCTACGCATCGTTTGTCTTCCAACCAATTTTTGGTTCTGTGTTAACATCATTGTTTTATGGTTGCCAAGTTTATTTCTGGCTTATGTTATATATTTTACGTAGCTGTAAAAACATCACATTATTACATCGGTCTTTAGGTGCTCTATTAAAACAATAAATAAAGAAAATGATAGAAATTTTGAAAGTCTAATTTAATATTCGACCAAGATGTTTACACAGTTCTACTACTTTATTGCACTAATCGTTCCGTGCACTGCCACTTAAGCTGTTAAAATTGGCACAGCCTCGTTATCGGCATTTCTACTGGGTGAAATAAAATACATTTACTGCGATGTATACATTATTACATGACGAAAAACATTCATAAAACCCTCAACAATGAATATCAGAAAAACACGAGATCACTAGTTTATGCAAGGCAAAATCGGCTTTCGTGCGACACACAAGGCATGCGGAGCAAGAAAACCTGTTATAGTTGGTTCGGGGTAAAAACGAGTCATTTTAGAACCTAGACACGTTTTTCTTTTAAGATAATTTATAATTTACTGCCACATTTTAATGTAAACAAAGTAACTTAAGTAACTTAAAACTTAACTCTAAGATAACGGTAAATAATAGTTTAAAATTATTATTATAGACAATATGGTCTTAAAAAGTGGTCACTTTATCGGGAACCGCCTATATCAGTGACATGTACAGGCATCGTGTTATTTTGGAGCTAACATGGAGCGAACCTAACATGAACATGGACTACGTTTTGTTTGCAATAAAATGTTCACTCCAGACAGACTTGTAAACATTGAGAGAAACCAGGCATGCGCTTGTCTAAAACAGTGAATTACAGAGCAAATGACTGACAAAAACAAAGAAGAAATGTTTATATATATATATATATATAATTGTATTTAAACGTGATATAATTAATACTAATTCATATTGTATTTACCCTTATTTTCAGATGATTAAGTAGTCATATTTGGCTGTCCAAGGACGATTATAACCACTCTCATAACCAAACAAACGATTAAATTCGATAACCGCTTCGTCTTTGATCAATTCAGTTCAATAAGTATTTGAAGTAATCGTTTCAAGTCCGTATCTAAACTCCAGTCCGCTTTGGAGACATAATTATTTACCTCACGCCACTATTTCTTTAGTCCAGACTGGGGTTGTTTCTAGTAACTTTGACACCCTGATTCTTCACCCTATTACAAGTTGAATCGTGATTGAAATTGTACTATAAATACAGTAAAAATATAGACCATGTCTTGAGCTCCTGTACTTTTCCCTTATCGCAGATAGTTTGGTTCGCAACAACGAGATCGACATCACACACAAAAGTTTTGTGGAAGTGACAGACGAATAAAGTGGCTCTGTGGTGTTTTAGGGTCCTGTGGTTCAATATTGGACTTCGAACTGAGGAATAAGATGCAAGTTGGTTTTAGTGAACCTTTGTATAGAAGCAAGTTTCTCAAAATACGAGTTTAAAATGTGCCTAGGTTGAGTGATAATAATTTTTCCCGTAAAACTACTGAACTGTTGTATTGCCCCTCCCCCACCCCCCTTACCAAATTTATGCGGAAATCCTCGAAATTTTTTAGAAAACCACGTTTTTACGTCTATTTTTGTGAATGTGAATTCATTTGTGGTATTTTGCTGACTATACTAACATATAAAATATGTTACGTATTAATTTGGTTTTTCGTAAATTCGTTTAAAACTATCACGCAAATAGTAGCGCAAAGCACAAGTAGCTACATCATTGATAACAAATACTTCAATGAGTAGTTAAATGAAATCCTTAGAACAAAATATTTATATGCATTTAAAAATTTTTGTCTCTAAGCAATTACGTATTTTTTGGTTACTATCTTTACGTTCCACTTTCGATAGCACGAAATATTTACTTAAAGTTAATAAAGTATAACATTGTCTATAAACTGATGTAAACATTATGAGAACGGAAATAAATATCTGGCCAAAATCATAAACGCAACATAAGTCTGTATTATGATAAATATATTCAGCAAAACTTCACATGTAAACAAAATACGTTTCACTTTCTCAGAAAAATTAAGTATCCTTAAAGTAAGTTTCCTTTGGCATACGTTACCGCTGTAAATATTACCAAAGAAATAATTGAGCCCTAATGTGAAATTTAAAGTTACAAATAACTAGGCCCATATAAATTTTTGGGAACATATATCAGGTAAAACCATCTCAATCCAATAGCTAAAGAAACTTTATATAAAATAACAGTTCACTTCGAGTGTTCGGAGCAGTAAAATCATGCAGACTACCAACGGAATTTGTTCTCTTATACCTTTCGTCTTAAAAAAGAAAAAAAAACTACCGCTCTTTGTACGTCCGATCTTAAAAACTTCGAGAATAATAAAACATTTGCAATCGGATTTAACGGAAAAAGAAAACGGTCACAGATTTCATCTCTGAAAGTAAATTTATAGAAATTTTACGACTCCCGCGGGAGATTCTGTTTTTATGGCCTCACACAAGTAAAGCATTTCATTTTCCTGTTTTAAAGCTAAGGAGCGACTTCAAGTGGGCCAATAACCATGGCATTGTTTCACAAGTTTGTTTTTGTTAGCCAAAAAAAGAACGTTTATGAGTTTGGAAATGCAATAATGTTGGGAACCAAAACCAGTAAGAATATTATTACCGTATGTACAAGACGTGGTTTCGAAGCAGTCCTAAACAATAATATAAATTGTTAATATAATGGGTAATGTTGATTATGACATAACATATTCCTTACCACTGAATTTTGTGTGTACAATAAATGTGTGTCTTTATGTTTTTAACGTATGAGTTCTATACTAGCCATTCCATTTCGATGAAACTTTGGTGAGTTATATGTGCGCTCGCAAATGTTACTGACAAGATAAATTAAACACATGGTGATGGAGCAAAACAGGGCAGGAGGGCAGAACAAAGTACCCAAAAAAGTTTGTGAAAGTTTTAATTATATTATTTTTTTCACGGAAAATTCAAGTTTTTAAAATACATTGAAAACCATAAACCACACTTATTACGAATTACTTAAGATAAATATGAATACTTTGACTGAATGTTTGTATCCACTCAAAGAGGCTGGGCTTAGTAATCGGTCAAAAAAGGATGTTTACAATAACATAATTACATTTAGTTTTAAACCAGCGCAAAATCTGATTACCTACAAAACTATTGAAATAAGTACGAAAACTTACTCGAGATTGAATTACAGTTAAATATTTTACGCATCAACTAGGCCTTACGCAGGTTTACAGTAACTCAACACAAACTGAAGACGAATCTCTCTTTCTGGCAGTTAATTAATCACAGAAGCTTTGAAATATCTATTCAGTTAGTTGAATTGTAATTACAAATTATTGAGATATGTTCCCATCGTTTATCAGTGATAGATTTGTACAATGAAACGGGTCAAACAATCAAGGAGGACGTCAATCAAATAAGTTGCAAGCACATCGCAAATGGTAATTACATAGATTCTGGATTATGGCCTGTATTACCACCTCGGAGTTAAAGTGATCGATTATTATCTACCTGATTGTCTTCACTCTGGATATTGCCCGCTGCTGCATTATGATATCTGGATAACGAATGAATAGCTATTAGGGGGTTATCAGCTTGCACCAGTTATGTGAGTCTCATTTATCGCTAGTAATGGGAATGCTTCGTGATGAACTTTTTTATCAAGGGTTTTCATTTGCGAAATCGCGATGACACGGTTAGCAAGATATTTTTAGTTCATTGCTACAAAATCGTGCTTTTTTAAAACTATGTTTTCACAATAGCGTTCAATTAATGTGAAAAAGATTATAGTTTTACATATTAAGATATTTATACGAAAGTATAGGGCCTATTGAAATCACATTTATGACGTCATGGTATCGATAAAAGTGTAATAGTGGGTATACAAAATGTTTCGTAATATGCGTGTTTCCCGACGAAAGTACAGATACTTACGGCACAACCACCCACTAAGTCGGTTTCACATCACTTGTAACAACAAAGTCAATGTTAACCAACTTAGCCACTTCGAATTCCATTAACATGAAATATATTAATATTAATCGGAGGTCCTTACCAACTTTATACAAGCGTTCACATCCAGAGACACGTGAAAGTTATTTTCTACAGAGCGAGGATGTAATTCACTTTATGTTAAGCTGCTTCGTCACACGCGGAGTTGTCAGACATGACACAATTCGGCACCATATACCTGAGATCTTCTACTCCTGGTACCGGAACCGTACAATCAGGGGGGGGGGGGTAGCGATAGTATTTTCAGTTCAGTTGTATCATCAAAATAAAATAAGCTACTTGACATAAATAATAATGAAATCTCTCATTTATTTGTCACGCAGTATCATCGCAAGAGAATTATTGGTTAACTTTCAAGAAATCTCTTGCAGTAGTTCTACATGACAAATTATTAAAAGATTCCATTATTATTTATAGCGAGCAGTTTGCCAAGAATATATCCTATGCTTTGTCGAAGATAATATTTTGATAGTAAAATTATTAAAAAATCATGGTGCTTAAAAACTGAAAATACAATAAAATTGTCTAACTTTATGCCTTAAGAGAGTGCTAGACCGAAGGGTTTTATTGTTTTAATAATTTTAAAATTTTTACGAGATACTGTTATTTTGTAGACATGCATTCTATGTATTACTGTAATGAAATTTTTTTAGGTTCCATAGTTTTTTTATAATATCGTGTCAAACTTCAAATTTGCATAAACTAATTTTATGCAAATTTGCAGTCTGACACTCCATTATAAAAAACTATGAAAGCTAAAGAATTTCAGTAACGTTAAAATAATAACAATAATTGTCACCAAAACAAAGTACATCTCGTACGGTTATAAATTATTAATACAAAAAAAAATTGGTCGGTCAGTAAACCTGAAGGGGACGAATTACGTCCGTTGCACCCTCCTTACTTTTCCCCAAATTTTTCACATTTATATTGCTTCGAGATAACCGTTGTGGACTTGTAGATAAACGTGATGCAGATAACCACGCCCGAAAGTTTTTTTATGATCCGCCAACACAAATTAAAATAACAATTGGAATGTCCGGTCCGGGGACTCATAATAACCCAATTGCTACCTCGGTATCGACTATGAAATTTGTGTGGTTATTGTTTGTCCGAAAATTATTTGTTGTGAGGTAAGTCGTGGTTTCGCACGCATCATAGCAGTGTTCCTGCTATTCTGGGAAGGGGGGGGGAGGGGCTCGAGTGGTTAGAGCACCAGCCTACCACCACGGCGATCCCGACTCCTTTCCCGACGGGGTCAGTCCCCGGATTTCCGCATGTGGGAATCGTGCCGGACGTTGCCGTCGGGTTTAATCGGTGATCTCCCTGTATTCCGGCGCTGCTCCATACTCACATGTAACCCCTCACCAGCGCTAGAGATCTATATGTTGTGTGCTGACAAAAATATCTTCACTTCTCCTGCTTCAGTCTGATCCACCTGGCAACATTGCACGGCAGATCTTCAGTCGATGATGTCGCTGCTCCCGTCCCACGGCGCCCGTCGTACAGTAGTATTCTTAGGACGTACGTCGCGAGATGCCTCGTCGCAGAAGTAAACAGCTATCCCCCACCCCCATCCTCCCTTCACTGCTTCAAGAGTTAGGAGCAAGTGACTGAGTGCCAGGGAGATGTAATTGGGGAGAGTGAAGGAGCCCAGGCAGAGGGATTAGTAACTGGGGGAGGTGAGATGCCTGTGAGTTTGGACGTAGGGTTTGCGATTACTCTACTAGGAAGGAATTGTTATGGGTTGAATTTGGTAAAAGGGGGGGGGGGGGAGTCACCGGTGATGACATTCCGAGGCAGAGAAGGAGCGAATCCCTTTCCACCGCTCCCCCTCCCCCATTTTCCAACTGAACCACGAACCCTCAGGAAACTTGCAAGTGCTTCCGGTAACTTGGAAGCTTGTCTGTGCGCCCGTCTGCCGTCATCCAGCGCGCCCCTACAACCGATTCGATTAGGTCGCTGTAACTCGTTCGCTGTCGAATGAGCGCCTTTTGACTTCGACCTTTCCCGGCACAGTGTAAGTTTTCACCCAAGAACTTACACCTTAAGTGACGTTTGACGCCAATTAGGAAAACATACTCCGTGTCTGTTTCATTTTCTAGAGAATCTCAATGTATAATTTTTGTTTTTTGTTTGTGAGCGTTAGTAATAGTTCAGTTCACCAAGAGAAATGTTTGACTTACAGCAAATTATGCCTTAATAAAATACACTAATCTGTAAAATTGAATCATGCAAATATTATCTACGAGGTTCGTTCTGATGTAAAAAATCTAAGTCTTCATCAAATTTGTGAAAATTATTAATAGCCAAATAATAATAATTGCTATTTTTTAAGTTATATGTGTTTTTTTACCGTGTAAAACGGAAACTGTATTATATTACCTTCAATTTATAACTGGAGTAACCATAAGGTTATGGTGCTGGCATAAAACTGAACATAAGTGAAGAATATGGATTTCAAGTCGATATAAAATAAAATGTTGCTATAAATTGAGGAAATTGTTTACCAAAGTAATCCGTTTATCGTGGCTAATGTTTTGTAATGTAAAATTTGTAACACTTTCTTCCAAAGTAGTCGGTTATTTCTGGAAGTGTTTGGTATGAGAGATCTCCTTGGACTTGTAAGAAGTAGGCGTGCAGGAACCAGCTCGGACGGACTGAGAAATTTTCGGTTAGTCAACCAGCCTCTAAAAAAAACGTCACACATATTGAATTTGAATTTGACATAAAATCTTCATCTTTGACTCTAAGTTCTTGAATACTTCAAAGATTAAAAAAAAAAAGTCGAAAAATTTTTTTCCAAAGAATGCCAACCAATTGTAGTACAGAAAAAAATATAAAATATGTAAATATTAAAAAAAAATTTCCAAAAAGTTTGTTCTTTCAAAATTTTCCGAATTTCTCACCCACTCTAGAAAAATTCATCTTACTCTGTACGTCATATGTATGTACATGTATATATATATAGTGTACATACATATGACGTACAGAGTAAGATGAATTTTTCTAGAGTGGGTGAGAAATTCGGAAAATTTTGAAAGAACAAACTTTTTGGAAATTTTTTTTAATATTTACATATTTTATATTTTTTCTGTACTACAATTGGTTGGCATTCTTTGGAAAAAATACAATTTACAAGCAGTTATTTACATTTAATAAAAATCAATAAAATACCCAGTCGACAAAATTTAATTTTAAGGCACAGTGTATATATATATATATATATAACTCTGAACTAATTACACTTTTCTTGCCTGGGTAATTTAACCTACCACTGTGCCTTAAAATTAAATTTTGTCGACTGGGTATTTTATTGATTTTTATTAAATGTAAATAACTGCTTGTAAATTTGTCTACTTTATACAACTTTTATTATTAGAAAATAATGTATTAAATATTAAATATCAAGTTTGAAAAGCATGTTCGTGTGTGTGGATGTTGTTATGTATGTTTGTATGTGTATCAGTGTGTATGAGATAGATATAAATTCCGACACCGTTTGACCGACTACCTTGAAAGTTAGCACACACATTATATATATATATATATATATATATATATATATATATATATATAGAAGGATTTTTGCCATCCAGTTCACTCTAAATCTCCAACTCATCAATAAATGGCACTCCAGCACATAATGTCAATATATAGCTTCTCCGAATAGCCAACTTTTATATTTGCAAAATAATGCCAGCCGGGTTCTGAAAGTATTTTTTTTATTATGAATAACGTATTTTAAAAGCATTGTTTTATTTTATTTCGTGATTTAAGAATTTCCTTAATGATTAATTACCACGACATTTCTCATCCGAACAAAGATATCTGATATATTGCTTTTCGTTGAGTCAATTTATAATTAATTAAGAATTACTCAATATTGTAAGACAATACGATGAATATTTGTCCTATGGCCTGCCAGACCAAGCCGTCACCATAACGGTAGTTTACGTTTTTTTTTTATTTTATTTTATTTATTTATTTTTATTTTTTTTTTTTTTTTTTTTACCCTTTCCTCATCTTAACTGCTTCGCGTGTCTCTATCCACAAGAAACCAGCATCTCTAGAAATATGTTTTGTTTGGTGGATTGAAAATTAGTGCTTATTTTGCTTATTTTGCAAACGATTCTATTCGCACCGATTGTGCCAATGTACGAAAATAAAACGTAATTCTTGTATGTTCTAAATGTGTCGCACAAAACTAATCAAGGGTTCTACATAAAACTTTTAAATATTTTCGATCAATAAATCAGTCAGTCCCAGCAACACGACGGAAACTAAACGAGTCAACTTTTCCCTCCAGCACAAATAAACGATACGAAACTATAGGATCATGTGACAGTATAGCGTTAAACGCTCGTTCCGTTCACTTCATTAACCATTAAAATCCGCCGCTTCATTGGCTACTCACTGGCAGGATGCTACCTCACTATTGGGTCTGCATTTAATATATTTCTCATCATTGGCTCCCTCTTAATGAAGAGTTAAATAAGGAAACAACCAATTGAAGAAGTAACACAAATTTAATTGTTTGAGTTACAGCTTGTGCCCTAAACAACACGAATATTTCTCATGTTTCCAGCCATTTGGCTTTCATATTTTTAACTATACGCTTCGCTGTACGAAAACAGGAAAACATATTCGTAATACTGCCGTACGTCAGCGTTCAAGACGCTAGACAAACGCGTGTGCCTGCAACGTAAACTAAATAGTGATAAGGTACCTCGTATTTATAAGGTTATATTACAACAGATAAAAAGTTTACAAAAGACAATAAGTGAGGGTAGAGTCGTGCATTATTATCAACGCAAAAATAGTTGTTTTGGAAAAGCTAGAAGAAAAATAATACTGATACGTGGGGAAAGGTCTCGAAGCGAAGACTCTTATAATGAGTACTTAAAAATATTTTACAGCAAAACACATAAATTATTGAAATCTCCGTGTTAAATTCTGGTTAGAATATAACATATGATTACTATAGTAGGCAGTTATCTTGGCTTCTCACAGCGCGTTGGTGAGGGGACAGCGGGACAGGGGAAGAAGAGGAGATAAGAAGACGACACAGTGTCGACAGCCGTATAGTAGCTGTTATGAAAATATTGACACTCAGTGTATACCCAAAAATGGAAGGTGAAGGTGGTAGACTGCAGAGGCGCGGGAAGGAGATGCGTAGCAGAGAGCGGGAAACAATAAAACCCGTTATTCAATGTTGTGCTGAAGAAATTACAAGTAAATGCTTGAGCCTCTACAGAAAGCAACCAGCAAGAGCAGCAAAGTACATGGGTGTGAGTGAAAGAGCTGTAGTCAGGATTCGTCAAGTCAGCAAAGAACGACCACATTAGCCACTAACCACTCCAGGAAAAAACAGATACTGTAGAAAGTCAACATGAAGCATTTAATAAACTGTTGCTTAGTTTGCGGAACTGAAGGATATTATCACCAAAGACATTCTGAGTCGATGATGGTGAATTTGATGAGTATCCAGAAGTGCTGGAATGCAATGGTGGGGGTAATGGGAGATCCCCGGGAAAAAAACTCCGATCTGCGACATCGTCCGACACGATCCTACATGCGTAAATCCGAACGTCAAACACCAGGGATAGAACTCGGATCGTCTAGGTTTTAAGGCAAGCACTCGACCGTCGCAGCTTCTTATGTATTTAAGAATTTTGGCGTTCTGTTTTTCAGGAGTGATGTGTAATTTATTGTTTGATTAACGTTAACATATTTCGCACCATTACTGAATGAAAAAATAAAACCTAACAATAAATTTCCCTACTTCGAGACTCACATTACGAAAATCCTTTGTTAGTAGCTGACGTAACGTAGTTGGCAAGAAGGATTTGTGGATTTATTTTTTTATTTACTTATCAATTTAATTGTGCGTCCTACCAAATTCAACGCTTAGCAAAAACCTTTCAGTGGGAGAACCCAACCTTTTTTTTTTGTTAATTATGTGTAGTGAAGTAGTCTGTAATAACTTCAAGTGAATATATTCTTGACCCCCTTTCTCCTTCTAAGGTCAGATTCATAAAAAAACCCGTTACATATGTTTTGACACTTCTTTTTTTCGCTGTGTTGTAAATAATTAAAAATCCGGTTTTAAAAACTGACGTTAGGGTTCAATAAATTTGCAAGTATAAAACATTTTTGTATTTGGCCAAAAGTTGTGCTATAAAAAGCTATAATATCAAACTTGTGAAAAACAGTAAGGTTTCAATTCTAAACGGATTTTGAATTTCGAAGTTAGTTTTACAGTCACGCCGTTAACGTGAAAGAAAAAAATATGACTAGTTCTTATAGAGTTTGAAAACATTTTTGCTACAGTTAAAATTTAGTTTTTTTTTTTTTTCAAATATGTTCAGTTTATTATTTATTTTTCGAAAGAAAATTTGTAATTAATACAGTGCATTTAGTACTATTTTTTTGTTTTTTCACCTCTGCGTTATGGATGTATATTAGACAAAATAAATCTAATTGAATTGTGTCAAGTAATTTAAACTATATGCTTTCATTATTACAAGCTTTTATGAAACTTGCAATGTTCGTAAGTAAGTTGACCGTTTCAAAATTTGCAAACAATTTTCAACCATTTGTTGGTATCTGATTGAGCTTAAATTTGGCATACTTATGTAAGTTCGGTGACAGTTCAATATTATGGGTTATATTACTCGTTTATCATTATATTATTAAAATTACGTGAACTAAAACGAAAAATTATGTTTTTATCTTATTTAAATTGCAATTACTTGTACAAAGTAGTCCGACAAACCAATAAATAAGTTCCATAGATTTAAGGCTAAAAATAGAAAAAAAGAAACAAAAAACTATGTTTGTTTAAAAAAATGCGAACTAAAAAGTAAAATAATAAATGTAAGTTATATTTGTCATATATGTTCCGGTATATAGTAGGTATATTGTAGGTTCAGAACAACTATTCTCTTGGTAACTAATCATTATAATATATGCGTACGTAGATAGCTAAGTTCTGCGGCCGTACATAAATATAGATATTTTCTATATATGTATATGTATATGTATATATATATATATATATATATATATATATATATATATATATATATATATATATATATATATATATATATATA
>PNEQ01088453.1:0-21923 GCA_003012365.1 Medauroidea extradentata | reverse complement strand
ATCTACGTACGCCAATTGTATGACGAATTACCAAGAGAGGGGTATTTTCAATTTTTTAAAACAAGTTTGGTTTTGATTTTTTGTTACTTGTAATTTTATGTGTGGTATTGCGTGCTGCAGGCCTTTTCCATGGCCAAGTATTATTACGAACACACACATTGTACATCTTTTTACAGTGTCCTTTGATGTAGACTTAAAGAAATATCTTGATGAAGTGTGTCGAAGCAGGTACTGTAGGCGTAGTGATATTGACAATTCTCCGACTATTGTTCTGTAGTAGGGTAAAGACATTTTATTTTCAAGTTTGCCTTAGTACAACATCATTTCCATTCATTTTGGTTGACTGAATAGTTTTTTTTTCGAAACCTTGTGTATATTTACGGGCGGAAGTAAAACGTAGCAGCTTTATATAATAGTTTTTGCATATTCTGAATTATATGTACGTATTCCTGAGCAAAACTGCTGCAACTCACAAATATGTTGCACTTATGTAGTGTATGACGGAACGCGGCGAATGTTTTCCGCCCTGCTAGTATCAACCTGGCATGTGGCACCGGACAGCAGGATATCAGTTTCTCTTCGCGTTTCCGTCCTGATAACAGCACTAGGGAGCTCAGAGGCCAACTTAACTGCCTACTATATTATGCTTGTTTTTTTTTAATAAAAAAGAAAAATCTGCAAATCTAAAACCTTAATTATTAATGAAACCCCATAAAATAAATTACTAAAATAATATTTATAGTATAACGAAGTTCCAGTGAATCATACTTGCATTGTCCACCCGTTTAAGTTTAACAAATACGCCAGAATAGTGATATCCTAAACATCGTTACATGTTTACTGACAATGTGGTTAAGTTAATATAACTATTGACCTTTTTATTGAAGAATGTAAAATTATTTACGAAATGTGTTGTTACAATCTAATAAATCCTTACCTTTGTCTATTTACAGTTTTTTTTTTTTTAAGTTATGGAGTATTTGTTTTGCTAAATGTCATTAGTTGAAATCGAGTTCGGTATGTAGAGCAAATTTTTGTTGTTTTTAAAAATTTTGGAAATAACATACACGTAGTGTAGATTAATTCGAAGTAAATTGCTTGTTTAACTGCAGATCATCAAATACAATGGCCGAATAAATAGCAACCAAAATCAAATACTTGCGTTCAAATTATGCTGTCGTAAGTCAGCAAGTCCAACTGAAATATTTCCTGTGTGAAAGTAGCATGCATACTGATGTAATCAATATCGCCTTTTTTATGACGTAATGCAAGTAGTGAATGATGCAACTTGTTCACCATAAATATTGCACCAGACAAAAACTTTACCGGTAAAAGTTTTAAACCGTATGACTCTCTGACCTCTGCACAAAACGACTGGTTGGAAAAATTTTGAATGGTATTTTTCCATGTTGATGCTCATATTAACTTTTATTCAGCTAACGTCAATACTGTAGAGTATAACAAAGCCCTTTTGTGCAAACACGAGTAGACAATGTTGTTGTCTGTACAAAGCACACCATTGTTCTCGTTTAGGAGTAAAAACACATTAAGTTACATACGGCGGTTAGGTTATTGTAACTGAACACAGCCAGTACTTTAGAAGCTTGCTGAAATAAGGGGTTGTCGAAGCTGCCAACATAATAATTATGTGAAGGTTATGGCTGACTTCACTCTGAGTCTTAGCTACATTCCCTTGTATTTTCTATCTGTCATTGTATTCCGGCTACCTTTTTGGTGCTACTTTTAACCGCCAAATAAAAAGGTACCTAATCTTAGTATAAGATCAAGAATACCCGATATGTTCATGAGTGACAAAATATGCAACATAATTCATTGTAAACCAATGCAGGAAAGCTTGTGAAATTGGACGAGAACCCTGACTGTATCCACTTTACACCAACAGATTACATCACACTACATTTTAAAATTTTTGGATTTACGCTGTCAAAAACAAAGTGGGGAAAAAGTATCGTTTATCGACGAATTACCAGTTTTCATTGAACATAGTAAATAAATTACTGAAAAATTAATAGCCGTACGCCAATCATATTCAGTAGTTTCACCCCAACACGCAGCTAGTTATTTTTCGCACACCTCTACTAGATATTGGATTGAATCTGTCAATTTTTAGTCTCTACAGTATTTGACATTAATATCACAAAATACTAATTTTATAGTTCAAATTTGATGAACAATTTTATTTAATTTCAATGTGAAGCCGTAACTTAATTTGGGTAGCCGCTATTAAAGTGCACTATTACCAAGATTGCAATCACAATCATGTAGCTAAAACTGGAATTCCCTTTTTAAATGAAACTTTTATCAATGAACCAATTACAAAGATAATTCTTATAAGCAACAAGTGCTATACAAATTATACAATAGCTTCTTAAAAAAACATTACATATAATATGCATTTAAGATATTTGCGAACTAAACATTTTAAAATTGTATCTTAGATATCAAGAATTTAAATAATGGAAAATGTCCTCATGCTGATTGAAATATAGTTTACAGAGTTTTATTGCGAAATTTTTTATTTCGAATGTAAGAATCGTGCCGACCGATGCTGTCGGTCGGCGTGTTTTCTCAGGGATATAATTTTCCACGCCTTCATCCTACACTGCTACCTATCCATCTCGTATAACATACACTGGCATTTATCTCTCACTTTCAAGCCTTGATAAAATCGCCTATCTTAATCAGTAAATTTTGACATTCGTTCCACGTTTGGAATTCCGCAGCTACAATCTTGATAGGCACACAGAAGCAAATAATTACATTAAGTGTCAGCCACAAATTATTTTGTTAGTATCGACCCTAGGAACATTTTTGTGGCCATTGCAGAAATATTTTACTCTCATAACTATGAGATTTCGCTCACCAACAATAATGTTGTGTTTACTTCAATTTAATTTAGCGGCAAACATTTATTACAAAGTTTACTACCTGCGTTACAGGCTCAGAAGCGACGGAGCTATAAGGGTGATCTTAAAGCGCGCATCTAATGCCGCATCGCCTCAACGAGTCAAGTGCTGAATTAGCGTGTAAGATTCCTGCCGATTCAATTTTTACTCTGGGACTCTAAGTGGTGACCATATAATGTTATTTTTGTAAAGTCAGTAGTAAAGTTTAGAGAAGGTTTGTATCTGTGTTTTGTGTATAACCGGTTAGCACATTTTCAAGTGTAACAGTCTGAAGACGACATTTTTAAGGAAGAGTGTTATATGATAATCTCGTATTTTCAAATTTTCAGCAATTACATTTGTTCAAGTTGTATTAACCTAATTCTCTCTTTGACAATATGTAATATATATTTTTGATAAACTGCTTGACATATGTATTGATGGAATCTTTCATTAATTTGTCATACAAAATCATTGCCACAGAATTATAGTAAAATATCCAGAATTTTTGAAATTCCAATAAAACATGAAAATATAACGGAATTATGATATCCAAAATTCATCACAAATATCTTCCATGCCGTAACATTTCCACATTTATAAAAAAATATTAAAACACAAGTATTGCAGAACATCGATAAATACAATTTAACATCTAGTTTCGCTTCTTAAGCAACGTTGGAGGGTTTCGGAACAGTGCTTTCAATGAACATGGTGTCTTAAAAATATAATTTTATTCTTAACATTAGTGTGTTTTCTTTTCATACATTGGCACAACGGACACATGTGGAACAGCTTTGTTAAATAACTTATTTTTCAGTAGATACAAATACTCACGTATTAGTACAATGCAATTCATTTCAAAGGTGTGTGAATCATTTATTTGTAACGTTTCAATTAATTGAAGGTTTCAAGTTTATTTTTACAGCTAGTTAGAGTATGTAGGTAAATAAAAACGTTTGACATAACCTCTAATTTTCTGATTTTGAACTAATACGGCTTGAGTGATCGCCATTTAGACCTGTAGTTTTGTGTTTTCACTTTGGTGACCGTGTAAATAAAACTAATCATATATGTCTTCCCTTCTGCTATAGAAACTGGTCTGTTATCTGTTTTACTCACGGGTATGATAAAAGAAGGAAGCAGAATATTAGGTGCCGTTAAGTACGGCTGGCTACATGAGAACGCAATGGTGCCAGATAAGCAAGCCCCTTAAAGGTCTAAGATCAGTAAGCAGATAAACATCTCGCTGGGTTCTAACAGCAGGATCGTGTATCCTAGGCATAAAAACGGAGCTGAATAGCCGTTACTTCAGCGAGTCGTTACTTCCCACGCCTTTGTGTCGAGCGAGGAGACACGTCTTGGGTATAGAAAGAGATAAGTTTGGAGTATGGGGACGTGGGTAATGGGTGGCGTGAGGGCATGCGAACCAGGAGAAGAAACGCAATGAAAATCTCCACCAATGGGTCCGCTCTGACGGGGTCTACTTTTTCAAGTGTTGAGGGTGTTCGTAACGGTCTCATTCGCAGACAAAAACAACCCCCAAACATGACTCTTATTCGTTGTTTGTCCGGCGGAAGAAGAAGATACTTTGGCTGGTTGAGTTGCGGGGGGGGGGGGTGTGGGTTAGGGGGGTGAAGGGGAGGGAGAAATGTTTCTGCAAGGATATGACCGAAGCCGTTCATCGTCTCCAGACCCCTTCTTTCTCCAAGCACAACCATTTCCTTATACGCCGTCGAGACTGCAAATGGGACAGGACGACCGTCTATTTTATAGTTGGGGTTGTACCCTCAACTACCCCCTTCTAATACACCATTCCCACCCCAACAAACAACCTCAGTCTGCGAGACCCGCAATTTTTAAACAGGTCGCTTTAAAAAATTGAGTTGCAAATAGCTTCCGCAGCCACCCCCTTCCCTTCGTCCACCAACTACACGCTCTCAGACATGGAGCCCATTTCCTTCCCTTTTAACTGTGCTTGGCTCATTTGTATCCCTAATGTATCAATTCAAAACTATCATGTCTCTTTATTGCTGGCGACTCTGTTCGACAACGACCTATCTTCCATCGTAAACTAGCAGTTTTTTTTTTCTGACGAATGCTGCTCGTTCGTTCACGGGTTGTTGAACTGTCTGGAAATAATCACTGGAGAAAATTCCCACCGTTACAGCCTAAAAAAGAAATAATAGTTGGCCACGCCAGCTAAATACATGTTTCTTCATTGTGTACCGAAATTATAAATTATCTCAATGGTTGTTCACAATGAAGTTAAAACTTTCTAATGACAATCATTGAATAAAATTACAATTAAAATTTAAAAAAAATTTTACACGCTACCTCAAACGTTAACATGGCTTATTAAAACGGTGAAACGTAAACAACGTTGTTATGTTTACGTAACTAAAAGCAACTAGGAACAGTATTACTGATACGGGAAGATTAGGAATTTAAAAGTTTACACCAATGAAACAATCAGTTCTATCAGAGGCTAACGAGCGTAGTATACATTGGTATTAACATTAGAGGGTAAGAAGAATGTTTGTCTGGTTTGAAGGTAAGATAATGTAGTTTGGCTTTATGTCTCGTCGAAAATGAAGGGATTAGAGACTCTGACACACAAGTTTGGTAC
Source organism: Medauroidea extradentata (assembly GCA_003012365.1). Taxonomy (NCBI): domain Eukaryota; kingdom Metazoa; phylum Arthropoda; class Insecta; order Phasmatodea; family Phasmatidae; genus Medauroidea; species Medauroidea extradentata. The sequence goes on along the minus strand of PNEQ01088453.1, from coordinate 16,388 downwards.
AAAGACGGGAGCTGGGAAATGACCTGTGTTAAGTGCGTTCACGTAGCAAAAGTGCATAATTTTATATTTGTGCAACACACTGTTGGTTTTACATTATTTTGAATGAATTTTCACTCATGAAACTTTTTTTAGCTCTCATAGCATTCCCATAGCGGCATGTCAAAGTCAAAATTGGCAAGATTTAAAACCACACAACATATGAAGAAAATTATGATTATTTTTAGCATTTAAAAAATATATATACTAAGGTATTGCATTGTTTGATTTTAAATCTTTTAGCACATGACCCATACCATCTAATTTCATTGTAAATGATTTCACTCGCGTAAGTCAGTTGGTTTTTGTTGTTAGCATGTTTCCGCAATTTGCACATTTTGACTTTGAACTGCCAATATGGGAGAGCTAAAAAGGTTTCACGAGTGGGAAATGTAGGCCAATGTAACGTCTGTGAAACTAACACTACGTCGTACAAATATAAAATTATGCGTGTTTGCCACGTGAATACTATTAATGAACCACCCTAACATTCGCATTAAGAGATTTCAAAAAATCAGGGCGGCAGGACCCGGGAATCCAGCTCAGGTCCTTCGAAATGCGAGTTATGGTTAGAAATATGAATCACGTGAACCAAGAAACACACTTAAGTATATCAAGTGATTTACATGGACATTGACACAAGTATTTCCCGATTAAGTTGGTAGGTTACAAGGCTTAAGGGCCCTACCTACCTCCGAAACCTTTGCGAGGCCAAGACTAGGTATTTACATATTAACTAGTATTAGTACCTACATACATGGCAATAATGTCTGTTTTTTTTTTTTTTATCGCGGTGCGGCCCACGTTACTACAGGCCATTTTCAATGCCGTGAATGCAATGAACGAGCATTTTCATTTCCAAACAACACATAGATTTTATTTCATGTAGCATATTTACGCTGTAGAAAATATTACTTTGCTGGAACGCTATATCTTGAAAAATGAATTGGCCTATGCAATTTAACTGACGAGTGCATCCAGGGGTTTGGCACTTGGAACATGTAAGGGAATACTAATTATTTTTATTTTCAAAATAGAAAACCGATTTTATTGCTGTTGTGGTTTTATTATATTTTGTGAAGATAAATTCTGCCTCTAATTAGCATGAATCTGAGAGCAAAGTATTTTGAATTCCAAATTGGACATGAGCAGTGTAGTAGAAATTTACATTACTATTTTCATACAAAAGTTAAAGATTTTATGGAATAGATGTTCAAATGTGATTCTGTCCTCTGCTCTTGTAAAGGTTGGTTCACAGTAAAAAAAAAAAAAAAAAAATCACAGAACATATAGCACAACAATAGAAACTGTGCACTACCAGACAACTTGGGCAAAATTAATTCACAATTGGATTCTTACAGTAATCTTTAGCTAATGAATTATTTTCGTCTAATATTACATTTTCTTTCCTTCATAGAAGACAACAGTTTGAAAATATTGGTGCAGAATTTTTAAAGTGTACTGGCGTATGCAATACACCTTCTTCTTTAATACGTCGTCATAGAAATGTAGGGTCACCATTGAATGTATCATAGAGGAGACTTGTCGACGAGAAGAACGCACGCCAGTTAAGTGGCTTGCTCTTAGAGGCTAAGTTGAGACGTTACGCGCATGCTGTGTCGTCCTTGACGTTTCCGCATATCAAAGCCTCGAACGTGCAATAAACGGTTACAATCTTAATATTATTATTGCGGGTTTTAATTAAATGGTTACTCATTAGTTATTATTACATTGGGGGGGGAGGGGTTTCACACAGATGGTAGCTATACTGAGTGTTCATTTAGATACTATTTAGGGTTAGAAGACTACGACAGTTGTGGTTAAACGGGAACTTACTCTACTACGATGGCAGACACTCTGAATACAAAGATGGTTACAAGTATTATATGTATTTAGGAGGGGAGTACAATATTACTGATTATTAATATATTATGCTAAGTTGAGGGTTTCTGCCACATAACTAGATCTGACGACCTTACCGAAGCTGGATTGATGAGCAGACGGCATCGGTGAACGAGCACGCACCCGCCGGGACTCGACCCACGAACCCCGGAGGAGAACTTGCCTGCTGTTGAGCGGAAGAGTGCTGGTGGACGACAGACCTAGTTTACTTGGTAACAGTGCCATATATCGGCGTGCTTGTCCTCATTATTGCGCCACTACGAGAGGTGAGGTGAGTTGCTGTCTTCCGTGGTTTCCCAACGCTAGCTTAATTGCAGCTCAAACCTCTGTCGCTGTCCTGCTTGCCAGGAAATATCACAACTAGACCTTCATCTAGGCTGCCACATTAGCAACTGAAATAAAACCTAACTAGTCATTCTAATATAGTTTGTGCAGTCACTTTCTCAACAACTCATACAGCGAAATCATTACTGGCTACAGTAGGCCTACATAATTTTCTTGAACATTAGATTCCTGTAAATTCTAGTTCCAATTATTTAATCCAGTATTATTTCACAACTTTTGTTCAATATCATAAAATATAGTATACTGAATTAATACACGGATTGAGTTAAAGGTTTTTGAATCAATTTTTTATGTTTCTCTTACATATTTGACGTTAGTAAGAATGTCGAAGTTCTACCTGGGACAAGCACTATTGCTAACATCACGACTTTTATTTCCATGCCTAAGTGTACAGTATTTCAATAGAACATAATCGTGCAGGGATTAAAAACGAAGTTCAGAAAGTGTTTGAATGAATCATTTTCAGCAGTAAACAAATTAAATAAATTCACCAGGTCACAACACAATACTTCGTGTTCTACTTCGAACAGGCGTTGCTTAAAAATAAATAAAAAAAAAAACTTACTCAATTTTCAGCAAACTTATTTGTGTAAGAAAAATATTGCACTGGTGAAACAACACTGAATTCGACAATTCGTAGTGACAATCATGGCTATCGTTTATATTTACGAATAGGCGAGTTCCGCTCGGAGTCCTACAAAAATATTTACGAGTAAGTGGACGCTGGCTTTATTATTACGTTTGAGGCACGGAAACGGGAATGGCTGTTAGTCGAATATAACACTTCCGTCAAACACCTAATCGCCTCTAGGCGCGGTGTACAAAACTAGTGCGCAGTGTTTTCGTAGCTACCGTTTTTCAACGGCACTTTAAGGGATGACCCTGCTATTTTATTTGTGGAAGGCATGTGATGAAGTCCGATGCAGGTTTCTATGTTTTAGTTTTCCGATTACGGTTGATATTTTACTAACTACAGCAACGTGAAAAAGCAGTTTTTAGTACTTTTGAAGAGCTTGGGAATTATATTTATAATTAGCAGACGACATTTTTAAAATCACGGGGACATAGTTTAAATTGTGTCTTAGTTTCGTAGATAAAGATATCGGAAACATTTTCAAGAGTTATACAAGAAATAATACTTTCAGTGCCAAGCTACACCACTAACTATTGAGACTCGCTTACTTTCAGCTACCGCGATGTTACATATCTGCCCCTAGTGGACAGTCAGTGTAGCTTCGGTGTAATTTTTTCTTAAGTTGGTAAAGGAGAAGGGGGGTGTATCGCCCATCGGGGTCGATATTACGGTTTCACACGAAATTCGCCCGTAAGGGATTGCGACGGCGTGCCCTATTTATTCCTTCCCGCGGGCAGAGTGCCTGAAATATTTCCCTCGGAGATTGCGTCGACCGGATTTGTGAAGAGAGAAGCTAGGCTTTGCCTCTGGGTTGATGGAGGGTGGGGAGGGGGGAAGCTTCTGTGAAGCAAGAAAATTGGTAGCCGGCGTCCGCACGTAAGCAATATTCCGCGTCGGATTTTCTTCCGACTGTTATACGAAGTATTGAGGCTGTCCGTGTGCGGCGGCCGGTCTTTTCTTTTCTAGCGTGTTTGGAGATTCCTACAATGTAAAAAAAAAAAAAACATTCTATCTAGTATCGTAAACAAATAAATGTCATATGAGTAGGATACCCATGAGCCAGGGTACCGCACCACGAATTCAGGTTTTATAAGTGGGAGCACGTCTGGAGGCTACGAACCCCGAAGAATGACATGTCATGAGAGGGAGTGATTGATCTTTGTGTAAATGCTCTGATTCAAGTACTTGTAATTGTAACGGTATAAAAAGACCATCTTCTCGATTCCTTGTTCGAAGTCTTACAAAACATCCCCCTCCCTGGTGCGGCATTTTAAATTACGTCTGATAGAATTAGATGATTTATGGAATTTTGTGCTACTGGAGGGTTTTAATTTTTACTATCGCATAAAGGGACCGCGGTGGCCGAGATGTCAGACCTCTCGCCTCCCACCAAGGTGATCCGGGTTCGATTCCCGGCGGGGTCGGTCGCCAGATTTTCGCATCTGGGAATCGTGCCGGACGATTTAAAACTTTGTTTGCTATTCTGAAAATTCGAGCGAGCCAAACAAGTATCCGTAATCAGTAATTGCAACCGATGGCATTTTGTTCTGCAAGCAAACGCTGATCAGCTTCTGTGATGGAGAAGCGCCGGAATGAGAGGGGTGGTGCAAACGGGAGATCCCAGAGAAAACCAGCCTGCCAGCGACATCGTCCGACATGATTCCCACATGCGAAAATCCGAGTACCCCTCCCCCCCCACCCCCCCCCCTCTCCCGTCGTGAATCGAAACCGGATCCCCTCGTTTGAAGGCGAGTGGTCTAACCACTTGTTTTGCTTCTATTTATTAATGACACAAGCCTATACACACATTCGAATAATCACTTGCACCATGTAGGCGTCCAACACGTATCGGAGTAAGACATAAAGTGCAGTCGTCCATCAACACGCCGTGAAATGTGTGGTACAGTCCTAAAACCCAAACAAATATGCACCATAGTGTCTTTCCAATATGTTACGCTGTAGGAAGTCCCATCACTCTGTGCGAAGTACTTGGATATAATCACTAAGTGGCACACGTGGTGTGTGCGAGGAACTTGGCCGCCGCGGCTTTTTTTTTTTTTTTTTTTTTTTGTAATGGTGATAATATACCCACACACAGTGTTGACACGTATAATACTTCAGCTTTTAAATAGAGCACATTTTGAGTGCTGTTACTGTGCAAGTCTTGTTATGTAGGCTCTTCACAACAAAGTCAGCACTGCGAAAATTTTTCTTTCAGCCATTTTGCATTCATCTTTAATACTGTATTTTCAACCTGAAATCTTCCCTAGAACATAAAAAAACTACTGTAAATGTTTCACCAATCTCGAAAACATAACATATTCGGCCCGAATAAAATACAGTTTTTGTATCTTAATAAAAGTGTTGGTGAGTGCTCAGTTTAACGTGAACAGACTATACACCAGTATAAATATTTGACTGTTTTCTAAAAATATATAGAAACGTTACCATTAGTTTAAATCGTGACAAATCATTTTTTTCCCTGTAGATATTACGTTGTTGGCCACTTACCCAGTCCACTGAGTAATGCTCTGTAAATCGTAATTAGTGAGTATTCACTATATTCCAGTGATTTTTGCAGATTAAAATGTAGAACAGTTTAAATTATTCAAATAAGCGAAGGACTACTAGAAAATCAGTGAATATTTTCATCAACTTTTGGAAAGTGGGCGTTGTAAATCAAAATTATTCATTTAGTGATTCGCCAGCGGTTTTCGCAGATTCGAAATGGAACAGCTTAAACTAAATGTATCAATGGAAAACCACTGAAAACTCTGTGAATTTTCACTGCTTTACTTTTGAGATGCTGGCGATATAAATCGAAATTAATAAATATTCACTGATTTGCTAGTTGTTTTCAGCTGATTCAAATTCGTTAAAATCCTTCATCCAGAATACGTGACAACCACTGGGATATTAGTGAATAATCACTAATTCCGGTTTAGCTTCAACAGGTCGATATTTATTCAAAAACTGTTCAACGTGTGCAATTGATGACTACTTAGGAATATGATTCTTATAACTTGCATGTGTGAATATCAAATTGTATGCCTTCTGCCTGTATTTAAAACTTACTTTCTAATGGGTAAAAATTAAAAAATAATAATTTAGATAATTTTTTTGGTATGGAAATCTTGGTGAAAAATATTTTAAAATTAATTCGCACATACACCATATTTCATCTTCAATATAATGTTTTTTTTTTTTTTTTTTAAATAATAATAACAGCATGGTCACCATTGAATATATCGTAAAGGCGCGGTATTGACGAGTTCATTAACTTGCATCTATAGGTTAGGAGTTAGCAATAGGCACAATGTTCGTTTCCATGCCGCCCTTACGGTTTCCGCAATTCCAGGCCTGGGTCACGCAAAAAAATCCGTTTAAGCAGGCACCTTAAGAGCGTTCAAGTGATTTTACATTTGTATAAAATAGGGTTAGTTTTGTAGACATTACTACTTGAGAGTACATTTTCCTCTTACGAAAAAAAGAAAAAGCTCAGTCAGATTTCCCATAGTGGCATTTTGAAGTAAAAATTTGCATATTTTTACTTCATACAATTCTCAGTATATTTTTACTTCGTACAAAACTGGAGAACCAGTAAACATAATGAAATGGAAAAAACCACATCAAAACTGCATGTTACGATCTACGGTTTGATGCATATAAAAACAAACAATAAAATACTTTTTTTTGTACAAAAAATTTGCTCAAATGATCTAAGAATTGAAAATTTTTGAAATAGTTTTTTTTAATGTACTATTTTTTGTAATGAGTTTTTACAGAACTCAAGCAGTAGTTATAATGTAAATTATTTCATTTCATAATGTTAGTTGTTCTTCAAGATTTGTATGAAGTAAAAATATGCACATTTAGACTTTGAAATTCCGTTATGAGAAAACGGGCTACGCTATAAATATTTTTTGTAAGATGAAAATGTACTCCCAAGCCTATAAAACTAACACTACTTCATGCAGATATTAAATTGTAATTTTCCCCTATTTGAATATTATTAAGATCTGTCATATGAAATAAGTTACATAGGTTAGCCAAAAACTAATTATTAAAAGGTGTTTTGAAATTAAATGTTTGGGTGATAGTGTCTGAACACAACTCGTATAAATGCAATTAGTAACTAAACACAAATAAAAATTGGTGTTCTTAATGTGCGGGTAAGTTTTAGGTCATGAATATTACACAACGTGTCATTGTTTAACTTCGTCTTACGTTGTTCGCGTCTGATTAACAACAGTCTGTTTGAACCAATGAACATTGCTAACATTTATTATGTGTACTGACGTAGTCAGTCTGTACAATCACTGTCTGATACACAGCGCTTCTTGCTACCGTAATGCAATTTCATGAGTTACAGACTAGTTTTGTATGATACAAATAAAATACAAATTAATGCAATTTATATATACTGAATACCAAAATTAAACACATAAGGCAATATGTAATATTTAATTTAAGGCCCCAAAACCTAGCAAATAACAAAAAGGTCATTAATTGAGAAGAAAACTCTGATGTAAGTACAGTAAGCATAAAATATTTCATAATTTTAACACATGAACGTATTAATAAATGCTTGACCGAAAGGTTTAATAAACATGGTGTCATAACAATGAGAACCGGACTTGTCTGAAGTATGTTTTATATTCGTAGATACATTGGTATAATGGGCACACGTGGAATAGTTTCGTACAAATATGTGTTTATAGGCGATTCGGGATAATGTGAGCATTCAAAAAAGCCCTGCTGAAGTTATATTTTCAGCGAATACGTTTCTTTTCGCGCGTAACGGCTAACGACGGTACATGTAATGTTTACACGTGTAAGATAAATTGTGCAGCCAGTATGAATCGATAAAGTTTAATAAAAATAGTTTATTAATTATAATAAAATACATTATTGTCGATTTCTGTTGATTTTGTTTCAGTTTTATTGAATTTAAATATGAAAACACACAGATTTATATAGTGCAATTTCGCTGCCAACCATACAAGCAGTAAGGCAACTATAGCTAATATTGAATTATATGCAGTAACGGCTAGTGATATTTTTCAAAGGTAAATTTTTTTAGTGCTCACTTTATCCCGAATGACCTATAACAACACATTGTGACGCGTTTTTGGCCCGTGGAATGCGGCTTCCTTAAGGCCACCACAAGTAATTTTACCGTCATTTTGAAAATATTTATTTTAAGCATTATACATTTTGTATCAAAGAATCCATACATGCATTGTCAGAAAAAATATCATTATTTGTATCTGATTTTTTTTCTAGCAATGAACCGTCTTGTTTTTTATACTTTTACATCCAAAGTATAACTTAACTTGTAATAAAAATACGTCAAAGTCAAGCAAAATATTTTTTTTTGATAGAACGGTACTTTATTTCGCAAAACTCTTACATAGAATTATGCATCGTATGACTTTTTGGTGGGGCCGCGGTGGCCGAGGAGTCAGAACTCTTGCCTCCCAGCAAAAGGCGATCCGAGTTCGATTCCCGGCAGGGTCGGTTCCCGGATTTTCGCATTTGGGAATCGTGCCAGACTATGCAGCTGGTCGGCGGGTATTCTCGGGGATCTCCCATTTTCCCCACCCTTTCATTCCGGCACTGTTCCATACACACGTCATATCACCCCTCACCGAAGCTTGTGACCTCGATGTTAACCGCTGACCAAAACATCTTCACTTCATAACTTCTTAGACTTAATTTTTTGAACATTCCGTTAAATAAATGCTTGAGATTTATGCACCAATGTTGAAAAAAAAAATTCTATCAATTCTTTAGTTACGACGTTGTAAAAATTCCCAGCCCAACATATGTGACTATCAGTAAGTAAGTGGCCGAGGAATGATCCAAGGGGGTTGAATGGAGAATGTATAAAAAGGGGTAGTTGGTTGTATGAGTAAGTCACGTACAGGGAGAAACGCCGATTTCCCTGCAGGCGATCTGTTTGGGTCGTTCTCGCCCGCTGCGAAAGCTACATCGCGGAGTGATGAAGAGGCGGTGGGTGGGTTTTGGCGTAGGGCAGAAACCAAGAGGGTGGGAAATAGGGGATGGTGTCGGGGGAAGGAGGGTGGATGCAATAGAACGGAAGAATAAAGAGAAAAATGAATGCGACACCACCGACGGAATGAGGGGACGCTGGAGTCTTAGGAGGGGGTGTCTTCTATCCTCACCCTCACAACTTCAACTACTTCTAGGGTGAGGAAGAGGAAAAGAAAGGGGGTGGGGAGGTAAGGAAGAAAGAATTCAGGTTGTGCCGAGTCGACAGAACTTGTCCCGAGTTCGATCTATCAAGAGTCCGTCGGTTCTTTCCCTCTTCTTCCTTTTATATCTCTCCCTGTCTCCTTTATCCACGGGCTTCCGTTTCCCCCTTCCCCACCTTCCTCTTACTACCGTAGCTTCACTCATGACTAACAGAATAGTGGTGACGCTCGAGGGGTTGCAAGAAAAGTAGGGTTCCGGAGATATAATTGTATTTTCCTTCCCTCGTAGTAGAAAATGATAAGTGTGTCCAAATAAGTTAGCGGTGATCTAAGACCATCCCCACGTATTTACAAATTTTGTCTTCTTGGACGAACGTATGAATCCCAGAAGTGAATTTTGATGTAAACCTAAAATTCTATGTTGGTTAAATGTGGACTCTTCTATAACCTCGAATTTTATCACAGGTTGCTTATAATTTGCGTAATTCCGCTCATCATAGAGACTAATGCAAGGGCTTTGACACATTTGGAATTTGTAGTTCACGTTAAGGAAAACTATAATATATTCAGATGATACTTATAAATTGGAAGATTTTCAGTTGTGATAAAAGTTTCAAGTACCACAATTTGTACAGCTCTACTGTTGCCGTATTTCAAAACAATCGGTGATAGCACTACATTCAAATTATTATACATTCGTTCTCTCCTCCACACAGTAATATAAAACTATGTACTTTGATGTTACTTTAACTTTGTAAAATTACTGCCCCTAAAAGTTGTGCAATAGATTAAACTTTAAAATGAGCGATTATATCTAGTTGAAAAGGTTTCCAAATATCTTAACTGTATTATTACAAATGCAATTAATAATCCACATTTATTCGCTGTCACGTAACATTATTATACTACAACCCGCCTATCTGTTTTCTGCGCACCTGCGCCTACAGTCGTTTATATTGTATTCCTAGTAGCTAGGGTTGTAGAATATCTGAACTTCCGAGAAAAAAACAAGCGTGTAGAGAGGTAATCGAATAGAAACCAGATGGTTACTTCCAGAAATGTGTATGCATTTAAGGTATAACAGCAGTAGGAGACTCAATGCTATTTTTTTTGCCTAAAGTAATAAGCTCAAAAGTCGTAATTCCTTCATTCTTTACATATATCTTTAAACACAAGTTGTTCCTGAAAAACAGGCACAGACGCAGTGAGATGATTTCTTATGTAAAACAAAATATAAATAAATAGGACACTTGATCACTAGGTTTAATATTTACGGAGTAATGAATCTAAAAATACCTTGTTTTAAAATAGTATTTTATTAAAATATCCGAAACAGAATTATTTAAATCGACAACACTCTTAACAATATTGTTGGTCGATGTAACCCCACTTAATTTTACATCAACCCTCCCGTCCCAGAGTTTGGTAAAAGAATTTTGGTTCACGCTGTATACAAATTACCACTGTAAAGTGTATAAGACAAGCTTTAGCGCGACTGGTTTATTTATTTGTTATAGATTTTACAGCATTTTGTTACAATAAGAATATTGTTATGGTAGTGTAATTTAAACCAATATAGCTAATTGTTTAGAAAAACACGAAGGGAGTCATAGTAATTGTTAATTGTTTGTACACATGTACTTAACATCTACGTTTATATGAAGATGAACAATAGATTTCCCTAAAAGTAGACAAAGAGAGTTGTTATCAATATTTCCGACAATTTCTCTTCATACCGCATCTTGTGTTGACCGGACAGGCTGTAAGACGAGACGTTTATGACGGTCGTGCAAGGCTATTCAGGGCCCTGGCCAGTATATTGACTTCGTGCCGGTCAGTTGGCGTCAAACTATGTTAGTTCGTTCAGTAACTTTTTAAGTATCGAGTCTGTATTACGGTTACCAGACATCCTGCAAAAGAAGGACATGTCCTCTTTTTTATGGATTTGTTTTTGCGTCCGGCCGGATATTTCTTGATGCTCAAAAATGTCCGGCTTTTTAACAGTCGGAGATATTGCGAACAAGAAATATATTCTGTTTCTGATAATACTGTACACAACTACAAGCTAAATCTTCATGAAGCTGCTGTCACACACACAAGACGTAATGTCACGTCGCGATATATGTGATGCGGGCAGCTGGTTATCCACATAGCAATAGGCCTATGCTGTGTTATTTGATATATGTTTATATTTAGTTATTTGTATGAGAAATATGTGTTTTTTTTAGTACTAATATTGGTTATTTTCATGGAAGTATGTGTTCTATTGTAGTCAAATTTGTTTTCACGTGAAAACAACACACGACAAATTTACGGGTCAGAGAAATTTCCCGTGTCCTCCTTTTTAATAAAATATCCTTCGTTAGCGAGAAGAATGTCCTCCATTTTTACTCTCAATGTCTGGTAACCCTATTCTGTATGTCAAACTTGTCCGTGTTTATTGACTAACTTAAGGAATTCTTGTTACTATGAGTCTAAGTAAACTTGAAGCTACATTGAAAGGGTTCTTCCACCAACATGTTAAAAACTTGTCCTTTATTTTCCAGCCAGCCTCCGTAGCTTAGTCGTTTGGTGGCCGATCTACGGTATGAGAGGTTCTGGCTTCGAATCCTGGCTCGGATTTAGATATGTTGTCCCTTCACTTACCTTCACCTTCATCGGCTCTTGAGATATAGTTGTTATAGAGCCGCATAATCCTCTCACCTTACCTTAATTTTCGAGTTTTTTTCGTCGCCTTGCTTAGTGAATAAGCTTAGATGAACTTTACGTCTCAAAACAAAATATTTTTCAAGCCATGTATAGACCGCAATACAATAAAATGTCAAATACTACAAAAATATTAATTACAGAATCTACACACATAGTATTATTAAAATCAGAGTATCGTATTTAAAATACATTTGGTAACTGGTGAATTTAATTAGAATGGTATGTGTACAATGGAAAATATGTTTTTTTTTTTTTTTTTAGGTTTCGTGGTTTTAATTCTATAAGCAATCATAATTCTAGAAATTTTAAGTATATTGCCTTGTTGCCATGCATATTTAAAACGTAATAATCTCTGTGTTGATAGAAGCATATAAGAACTTGTATTCCTATACCTATCACTTGGTTAAAAATTATGAAAATATGCTTATTAAAAAAAAGGCAGAGAAATTATGCAATACAATAAATCTACACACAAATTATTATAATTACACTCTTCCCTATCAAGGTAATTTAACAGCACAAATATAACTCATTTAGGCTATTTAAAACTAACTTATTTAAAATTTTCAATGAACAATATATTAGTTTAAGCTGATTAGAGTATCGCTGATTCACAACTTCATACCAAGCTTCACTCAATAAACTTTGTTTCTTGCTAATGCGATATAAGAGGAATGCATTTCAAACCTGCGACTGCTGTATACCTTAGATTTCAGTATAAACAGTAAGGCATGAATTTTATTTATTGTAGTAGGGGATTCCCTACGAAAAAAAAAATTAGACGAAATTGTACTAACCACGCAGAGAAAAAAAACTGTTTCTTGGTGACAATGTGGACCTCACCAAAATACTATTAGTGGTTAAAAAAATGTTACAGTCACTGTAAAAATTCACTGGGGGGGGGGGGGGGCAGCAAAAAATGTTGTGGTCACAGAAAGGAAATATTGTGAGGACCATAATAAAAACCAATATTTTGTGATGACCAAAGAGCTTTCTTTCATTATACATTTCCCGTAAAGCGATATTACGTACATACTGGGTATTTTATTTAACATTGGTGCAATAAATCAGAAACTTTGTAAGTAATAATTTGAAAAAAAAAAAAAATTATTTATGTTTCACTTGATATTAGCTTATTTTAAGAAGAAAATTACAGTTATTTTATGTTCAAAAATGTGAGTAACTGTGCGGGTTTAATACTACCAGATAAATTAGGTACATGTTGTAATATGTTTGTGACAGAACAACGTAGAGATTCCTTGATAAAAGATTAAATGGGTTTAAAATAATATTTTCAAATTCACTGTAAAACTACTAGGCGTGAACATAAAGGTGTTTTATGTGCCTTTTTAAACAATTCTTTGAACAGAGATGATCAATTATTGCATAATTAATTTGCCATTTAAGATGCAATGGCTAAATGTTTTTTTTTTTTGTAACGAGAAAAATTACACTTCTGAAGTATGGCTGTATATAACATGTATTCTTCAGTATAGAAATAGGGATTTCTTTCCTCTAATTGCGTACAACTTCGTAGTAATCTTTAAACGGCATGAGATGATAAGGCATGAATGCTATGTATAGAAGAACAAGTAAGGTAGTTTGGCTGACACACTCACATTTGAACCATTTGGAGTTATCCGTGTGTATGTTGAGGAAGCGGTGGTTAATTGGTTAACTACACGATCCGTAATCGGAGCATTTTGGGAAGCCGATAAGAATATGTGTAAAGGTAAAATAAGGATTTGTATTGCAAATAATTTTTGTGAAAGCTAACCGAAATCCTGGAGGCCTGGGAACGAGGTTGCAAGAATTACGTGTTGCCAGTGGTCATGCTTACCGTCCCAACGTCAGAACAAGAAACTCGTCACACCACAGGGACTCCAGACAGTACAGCCAACCCTCTCTTTTGTTTTGCGAGACAGTGTTGCCAGCCGGGCAGCTGCACGCTTAAAAAAAATTTTTTCTTGCTTCGCCAAGGAAGGAAAGGAGAGCGGCAGACACTTGAATTGAAGCTGGCATACGCTCACCCAAGAGAAAGAAGAGTATGGGGCAGCCAATCAGAAGCCATCTTATAAGAAAAGCAGGCAGTTATTTGTAATTAATTTTCCAGGATTTATGAAAATATAATGACGAATTAACAACAGAAAATTAGGTGAAATTATAATGTTGAAAAAAAGGAAAAAAAGTATAAATAAACGGCAAGTAGTCAGGATAGCTGGGGACTCATTGCAAGGAGGCGTGGTTATAGTAAGGAAGCAGCTCGGGGATTGGCTGACCTATTTTGAAGTGGCATCGCGTCGTTGCCCGCCGAAAGAGCGTATTTTAGGGGACATGGGCTTGACCACTCGAGGGATGCAGACGTCGTGTTAGCGGTGTGTCTCGCAAACAGCGATTGTGATTATTTATAAGGGACTCTGGCCTGAACCTCCGAGAGAGGCGGTCGTGGTGTCTGTGAGTGTCCCGTGAGCCAAGATGATCTGTAATTTTTTATCACTGGGAAGTGTTAGATAATTACAGTTTCCAAGTCATAACATTTATTCAAATTGTGTTTAAAAAATTTCTCTTCGAGAAGACATAGGATACATTCTTAATAAACTGCTTGACAAAAAATAATAATGTAATATTTCATTAATTTGTCATGCAGTACGATTGTAAGGGAATCATGGGTTAACTTTCAAGAATGATTACAAGTCCAAACAGAGATGAACACATGATCTCAAAAATTCAGCACAAATGCTTCAACATTGCCACATTTACGAAAAATATTTTAAAGCATATGTTATTGCTAAAAGTCTGTTAATAAAATCTAGCATATAACACTCCCCTTAAACAACTTGGTTCTAAACCACTGAGCGAGGCAGACGTAGGTTTGGCGGGTTTCTCACAAAACGAGTGTAATTGTGATTTTGGACTGCATGCATTACTTAAGCACTCCGTCCAGCGACACAGTGAGCGACGGGCGTGATATTCACGAGATCCCTAGCTTAAATTTAAAGCAGATTTTTGATGGGTTGTATTATCAGTGACGTCCAGTTATTCGTCAAAGAGAGACGTTAGCCGCGTCTCCTTGAATCGACGCCGACGCGAAGCCCGGCAGCTTGCCACAAATTCAGAACAACGGGAATTTATTTTTTTTATTCATTTTATTATACAGAATACTTCAGATATATAATTCTCACTGCTTCCACAATGATTGTTTTCATTCCTAAACTAGAGCAGATGTCGAATAAACTGTTGCGCAGTTGTATTAAACAAGTACAGATTTTGTTGTTTAGTTCGTCAGTAAAAATTCCCTTAATTGCATAATTAGGTGTAACAATTAGGCTATGTGTGTTCTCTTGAAAAAATGTGTTAGTTTAACATACATGGTTTTTAACCAACTGTGCAACAGTTTCTCTATATGAACCCTCGATTACGATGGCAAATATAAGCATCGTTAAAGTAGTAGAAAATATTAAGCAGTGCCTTAAACTTTTGCCGCCCACCAAGGCTATCCAAGGTCAATTTCCCGGCGGGACGGTCTCAGATTTATAGAATGTGGGAAACTTGGTGGGACTTGCCATGGAATCTAATCCGTCACGTTGAGGATTGTCACCCTACTTCATAACACAATATTTGGTGCAACAACAACCGCTTACCGGATATGTCGTTCAGCGGTGCGTGCTTCTGGGTCTATTCGTCTACTTACTTGCTTTATCGTGTGGATATTACTTAGGAATTAAGTGCCTTGGTAGGTAGGCAAAACGCAACCCACGGTAATTTGTGACAGGAAAATACGCTACGTAAGAATGGAAACTAAGTCCCCGATAGTTAATTATTTGAACTAAACATTATATCCTCATCGTGAGTTACCAACAGCATACTACCGATGCCAGGTGTATTCAAACGCATGTATCAGTAATTTTTGCAGCGATCGTCACATTATGATTTCTTTAAAACTTGACTAAAAGACAGCCTGAATTTGGTGACGTCCAGAAACGACATCGTAATTAACACAGCGTGCGAATCATTTGCTAAACTGAAGACAAAAATGGCAGGGGTAAAATGTACGACGATATTTTACGCTCACAATGTGGCAACACTGCATGGATAAAGTCCTTTCTTGAGGTCCACGTTCAGGTATTATATTATATAATTATGTTACATCAAGTAAACGTAGAATCATGTTTGAATTGCTTAGGATTTGAACCTGAACCCATAATATGGAGTTCAGAAAAATAGTAGTAAGATAAGTAATTTGTCTGCGGAGTGCAAAAGGGACCTAACTACAATGCTATGTTGCAACATCTTGCCACAATCATTTTGTTTCCATTTTAGCCCAGAATTCACGTGGTGTATGCTTATTGTTGACGCCAGAACGCGTCGTGTTATGATAAATGAATGACTTGATGACACTGCTGTACTCAACTGCTTTATTCTGCTCAACACAATACCCGTCTTAACGCTAGCTACATTCTCCACTCACTCCCGCTCTTCACCCTCGTCCCCCATCCTTCCGGCGTGTCCGCCTGTCCCCCTCCTGCCATGTCCTTGGAACCTCC
>PNEQ01088452.1:0-46500 GCA_003012365.1 Medauroidea extradentata | reverse complement strand
CCTTGCTGCGCACACTCCACTCTACAGCGTGTCAGCAGGTGGTGTGCGGCGGGGTTGCCTAAGCTGAGTTTTCATTGCGCTCCCCTACGAAGACGGTACATTTCCGCCTACGGGTTTATAGTTAAAAAGTGCTTGTTTTGGCTCGTACTACCTGCCCTCAAGCGTTGTATCATGAATTAATATACACCCTGTATAGGTCGTTCGGGATAAAGTGAGCACCAAAGATTTTACCTTTGAAAAAGATCACTAGCTGTTACTGCATGTTAGTCAACATTAACAACAGTTACATTATTGTTTGTATGGTTGGTAGCGAACTGCAGTAAGTAGTTCCGTGTATTTTCCTATTTAAATACAACAATATAGAAATAAATTGAAGTAAATTTGACATAGCTATGTTTTACATAATTAATACACGTTTTTTTGTCAAACTATATAGGTTTCTATCGACTGCACAATTTATCTTAAACGTGCTCGCTTTATTCCGAACCACCTATACAAGGTAACAGTCAACCATACGAGTTTTCCTTATTACTCCGAAGAAATAGGGTGTAGCCGACATAAGACCGAGTATTGTATAGCACCAGAACTACTAGGGTGTCCCTGTGTTACTTGAAAGGAGACTAACTTGGGCACATTTATCGAAATTAAAAATTGAAATAAAAGTACACGTCTTTACACTATATTCAAGAATTAAAAAATTTACTGCCTAATGAGCTAGCAGGGCCTGCTTTCTTCCTGCGTGTTGTTCATCTTTTGCTCAACACGATGTATCACAAGTCCCATTTCGTGTGCATGCGGTGTTTGGAGCAATTTTCAACTGTTTGCATCCCTGTCGCCTTACATAAATTACTTGATCAGTCTTTGTAATAAATGTGCGCAACTTTTCTGTGAATTTATATTTTCGAATTTTTTGTTCAACCAAAATTACAAGCATACATTTCTAAACAAACAGAAAATTCAACGTCGATGTAACTTCAACAGACATCGCAAAATATGGTAATTTTTTATTTCCAAAAAATAAAAATAAAAATCTTTAAATCTTCATAACTCCTAAACTGAACATTGTCTATCATTGTGGCAGCGGGGAGTTTGTCTTATATGTGTAAGAATATTAAAAAAATAGAATCAAAATTTCCGTAAAACGGTAGGTCCTATGAGCCGTTTGATGATTTTACATAATGGTCTTAAACTTTAGACCGGTACTGTAAATTAAATAGAGGTTAGTTATTCCCCATTGCTTGGAAATTATGTGACCATCCACTGTAGCGATTTTACATGACGTGTCAGTAATCAGAATGCCAAAATAAATAAGAATTGCTGGCATTCTATGTAAGTTATAAGCACAACAATTTCCACAGAAATCACATGTTCAGTTGGAGGTGGATGTGTGTATGTTTGCCTGGGAGGAAGGCAGCCTGAAACACTGTCGTGTACGACGTATCAGTTTCTTAATGTCATTCGCTTGCCATTTTATGGTTTATTTACACATATTTAATCTCTGCCATTGAGGCTGTGTAAATCCCTCATGAAACACATTAGAACCAATGTTGCGTATATGTTTCCCTACTTATTTGTCATAAGAATATATTTCCCTCCGCGTCAGCACATATTGACGAATCATCCTGTGTAAGTAAGGTCTTGAAACATATTTTAAAAACTACATGAACTTTCTTAAAATAAAATATAATATATGAAAATAATTAAAATTCATTAAATTAAATAAAACGTCAAACTGTTGACAATATGCAAGAAAACTGGACCAAGAAAGATGCTTACTATGACAAAGATATAGGAAGGACGAAAATAAAAACGGCACGAGTTTAGTGCCGGTTGTAAGGAAACGTACTGTCGGCGCCCTAACTCTGCGTCCCTAGCGTGGATGCACCTTTTATCATAAACGACATGAATTCTGCATCAACGTAATAACAAACTCGCCAGAACTAAAGACATTACTGAAGATAACATGTTTCTGGTTTCGCTGTAACGGCTGTGTCTGTAAGGACGAAAAACGCAAACATGGTAGGTACTGAAGAGCTGGCTCACGGACTGTATCCATATTCAAATTTGGTAAAATTTTACAGGAACTTTTGCAATAACTGTTAATATTTTGTAATTACAGGCACGAGCATTTCGCGTATTTATTCTAGGTCAGATTGAACATCAACAACGTATCGTATAGTTCACTTTCACTTCTGTGATTAGACGACAGCTGTTTTGACACAACTTTGACGACCTCAAGCCAGTTATAAATACAAGTCGTGGGGATATCACGTGCTACACGTTTGTACAGTTATAAGCCAATTCATATTCGACCTTGACCAGAGCGTGTATAAGTGAGAAGTCTAGGCTGCAACCAGATGAATACGCGAAGTAATCGTGCCTCTATTTATAATACGTGGCACAGTGGATGACAAAATTTAATGTAGGTCTGCAAATGGTAGAATGGTACATTTTAGAACTAAAAATAACCCTGCATTGTGCCAGATCGGCCAGGAGGAGAATGTCACTCCTTCCCTGTCCTCCCCCCTAACCAACCTTTACGAAGGCGTTGTCGCCCTGACGCGGGACATCACATCTGGAAGCTCGACGTAGGACGACGCAGGAAGTGGCGTCCCACACGTGTCGCTTGCTCTTGGTGACGGTGGTTGGTGAAGGAAAGCGGTGAGTAGAAAAGGAGGGGGGGGGCAACCGACGCCGTCAGGCAACCTCAACTCTCGACACGTGCCCTTTAGGAAAGTTCTGGTCCAAGGGGCACACAGCCCGTTTTGTAGAATAGGCCGATCAGTCGAATGCCCTAGAGGTGAGCTCCCAGATAAGTAAGGACCCCTGTTTTTCGCGGAAACAATTTTGCCGCAATTTGTTTTAGTGCCTTACGTGCACATCTGCAATTTTGCTTCACGGTTATTGGCAGCATGTCTATGTGAAGAGCCGTATCTCATTTGACTGAGCCAATTCCAATAACGTTCCTGCAACACCTCACGTCTGTGATTTGCCGGTAGAATCCCAAAGCTCGTGAGAGTTAAAATATCCAACCACTGACCACGAAGCAGAACTGCAGTTGTGTACGCAAGACACCGAAACAAACTTGGGTAAAATTCTTTTTGCGAAAAACAGGGATCCCGACAGCTACGGTAGGTAAACAGAAGCGAAATTGGTAGCTGCGCCCCTGAGGGAAACGGGTTTAGCTATGGTTAGAGATCGGAAAAATTCTCGGCTTCACTGACATGTAGGTTGGTCACCAAAAATATCTACTCGAGTTGACAGCAGCTACTCATTGATCACCCTATGACATAGATATACCAAATGATCGGACTTCCATTTCGTTACTTCTGTATTACTGGCCGATCACCCTCCGCCAGGAGGTGTCAAATAAAGCAAGAGCCAATTGTGAAAAATGATATAGGCTGTTCGATCACTCAGAAGAACTGGATATTAATTAAAAAAATATGTTTTATTGGGCCAATACATGTTAACTTTTGAGAGTGTTGAATTGTGTACCTACACTGGTTTTTATTTACATGGGAGTTTTCACATCTCAAATAATAAAGATGGCTTCAAAACAGCCGAAAGAAAACTTGAAACATTGCTCACTTTATCATGAATGGCCTATACAAACTTACAGTTGTTGGGATTATATCTCGTGCCCAAAATAAAACGCGAATTTTTCGGGTCCCTGGTTATGGGATGGAATATGTGAAATTCTAGATTAATTTTGAGCACATGGTATAATTCTAACAACTAAAAGGTCGTATGATTTTCATTTTATTAGTAGGGACCCCTGTCTTTTGTGAAAATAATTTTGCCTCACTTTGTTTTGGTGCCTTACGTGCACATCTGCAGTTCTGCTTCGTGGTCAGTGATTGGATATTTTAACTCTTATGAGCCTTAAGATTCTACCGGCAAATCACGGACGTGTAGGTGTTGCAGGAACGTTTTTGGAATTGGCTCAGTCAAATTATATACGACACTTAATAAAGACATGCTGCCAATAACCACGAAGCAGAATTGCATACGTGTGCGTACGGCACTGAAACAAAGTGGGGCAAAATTATTTTCGCGAAAATACAAGGGTCCCTATTTAGTCTTTCACTTTACACCTCTTGTAGGGCGCTGAGCCAATAGACCCACACAGAGGCAAGTAAATGCACGACCAATCATGTTGTACCCATGTGACAGCGAGCAGCTAACGAGCAACTGTTGTATTCTTGAGTACACACATAGTTGGAGCCATGAAATTTCCGCGAAAATAAATTTGCCCCAGTTTATTTCAGTGCTTAACGTTCACATATATGCAACTGTGCTTCAAGGTTAGTGGCAGCGTGATTCTGTGAAGTGACGTCTCTTGTTTGTCTGTGCCAATCGCAAAAACATTACTGCAACACCACGCGTTTGTAAATTGCGTGCAGAACCCCAAGACACGCCAGAGTTATAACATCCAATCACTGACCACGAAACAGAACTGCAGATGTGCACGTAGGGTACTGAATCAAACTGGGGAAAAATTATTTTCGCGAAAAGTTCATGATCCTGTACATAGACAATTTAGGGAGCAGCAATTTTCGTAAAACTATTTTCGCGCCACCTTCTTTCAGTGTACGTGCATATCTAACTCTCTGCTTTGTGTCAATTAATGAAGGTAATTTTTTAACTCTCAACGTCTTAGTGGTCTACCTGCTAACTACAGACGTATAGTGTCGCACTAACCATGTTCATGTTGGCACAAATCATCCCAGTAAACACCTGAGACCATTTAGGGAACCCTTGGGAAACCAAAATAATTTCTGGTTGGTAATGCAATATAAGGTGTACACGCCCTCTGACGTTTCATCCCGTTGTGGGAATCAAAGTTGGTTACCATAGGGATATGTCTAGTTGTACTGAACGTTTTGCTGTTTTCATTATTTTGGAGTAAACTAAAACGGCATATCTTTTTGATAGTGTTTGTAACGAGTCATAAAACTTTCCATGAAAGAGTTGGCAACATTGATGTTTTTGTATTTTGTTGACGAGAAGGTAATAAGTGTATTTATGGAAGAAATTTCGCATTACCCTTCGTGGCCACTGCAGTTTAAGTTAAACTAAACGTTATCTAACTGGCATTTTAAGGCACTGTGAGTATAAAAAAGGTTAGACACGTCGCTGTTTCATTAGATTTTAATACTAAACATAGTTTGCAGTGTTTCTTGTTATGTCTGATTTCTCTGCACTAAGTTTACTGCGTTTCTAATACGGTTATTCATTGTTAAATACCTAACATTTATAGTCAGTGGGCTAGATTTATTTGCTTGGACATACTCCATTGCGAAATAAATAATTGTCAAAAGAAAACTAAAAATAAGACAGGAAAACATCAATAAGCAAAGTATGCTTTAGTCATCAGGATACATACACAACATGAAATTCCAAAACTGGAATCGGGTCAGATAAAACATGGAACAAACAAGAAAATAAATGAAATATCAAAAATCTAAAAAAGAAACCTAAGTTGACATGCGACACAACGACGAGACGGAACAAAAACGCCATAGATATCAGACACTAACAGAAATACAGCAAACGACACAAACATGGGACGAAACAAAACACAATGATATCAGACACAAAGAGAAACAACAACAAACAACACAAACGATGAGACGAAAACAAAACACAGTAGTTTTCAAGACAGTCAGTATGAACGACGTTTCGGGAACTGGAATCTGTTCCCGTCATCAGGTAGACACACAGGGTCCAGGAACACGAGTGCGACTGATCCTTGTTTTATCTCACCCTATTCCAGTTTTGGAATTTCATGTTGTTTATGTATCCTGATGACTAAAGCATACTCTGCTTATTGACGTTTTCCTGTCTTATTTTCAGTTTTCTTTTGACGGTCATTTATTTCGCAATGGAATATGTCAAAGCAAATATATCCAGTCATGCACGCCCATTGCACAGTTCTTTCAAAGATCATAGTTAGTGGAATCTTGCACAAGTTACACGCGTGATTTTTAATTGGAAGAGCGACAGTGAAATGAAAATTTTGCATTTTATCAATAACAACCCAAATCTTTTACGTGTGTGCTGAAATTATTTACGTTAGAAGAAAGTGAACAGCCAATACGTAGAGACCCTGGTTTTACGTAAAAAGAATTTTGCCCCACTTTGTTTCAGTGCCTTACGTACATATCTGCAATTCTGCTTCACGGTTATTGGCAGCGTGTCTATGTGTAGAGCCGTATCTCATTTGACTGAGCCAATTACAATAATTTTCCTGCAACAACACACGTCTGTAATTTGCCGGTAGAGTCCCAAGGCTCGTGACAGTTTAAAATATCCAATCGCTGACCATGAAGCAGAACTGCAGATGTGCACATAAAGCACGGAAACAAAGTGGGGCAATATTCTTTTCGCGAAAAACCAGTATGCTTTGACGAACATTTCCCCGCCATTTGTAACTATCCACACACCATTATAATAGACACATACAAATAAACCGTAACATTTTTTGGAAGCATCTAGCTACCTAAGGCACCAACATGACTAAAACCACAGTTATTATTAGAGCCAGTGATTTTTGGCGAAAAGAATATTGCAACAATTTGTTTCAATGCCTTTCGTGCACACTCGCCCCTCTGCTTCATGGTTATTGGGAGAATACGTTAGTGCAGAAGCGTGGCTCATTTGACTGTGCCAATCATGACAAGGTTACTGCTACACTACAGTCTGTGATTTGCGGGTAGAACCCTGAGACGTTGAAAGTTAGAAACGTCCAATCAATGACCGTGAAGCAGAACTGCAGGTGGGCATATAAGGCACTGAAACTGATTGTTGCAAATTTTTTTTTTCACCAAAATTCATTGGCTCTAACTATTATCAAACGAGCATAATTTATTTAAAGTTGTTGTCCTCATTAACTACTTTATAATAGCTGGTTTACTATGTGTTTCCCACAAGAGACTGCAGCGACTCTACAGATAGATTCTTAAAACACAAAGCTCCGCCTCATTTCAAGTCGTCCATTGGCCCCAGGTCTTCCCGCATGCGAGTTAATCCTGGTATAAAGACTCCGGTTTTAGGACCAAACAGCTGCTGTTTCAAAACTACTCGCATCATTCGTAGCGTATAGGAAGGCGGTCGTTGTAATTTGGTCCACCGTTGGTTGGTGGGCGCTGGTTAAAAGGCAGCTAGCTTATCTTAACTGCCAATCGCTAAACCCGTCCTCAGAATAGTACAAAAAACCTTTAACGCTCGAGCTTTTATTTACATTACAGCACTCTAGCAGAGAACCTATTTTTTAACCGTAAAATTAGGTAGTCGCATGCTTAGATAGCCGAATGGTGTACAGAGTTTCCTCAAATCAAATTTTTTCCTCAAATTACTTAGTGAGCTCGAGTAAAGTATGTTTAGCAACATAATTCAGAGAACACGCTTGTATAGCCACATTAGGCCCTCGCATGTAGGAATTGTGCGAGACTATGCTAGTGTTCGGTGGGTATTCTCGGGGATCTCCCGTTTCAGCCGCTCCTTCATTCCGGCGCTGCTCCACACTCATCTCAAGCCACTCCTCACCAGCGCTGTAAACCTCGCTGTTAGGGATGTTTCAGTGGGATAAAAATCATAATGCCATATTTTTATGAAATATTGTTAGTTTTGTAGACAATACTTTTGAGCACAGCTTCCTCTTACGGAACAATTTTAGCTTCATAGTTTTCATATAACGGTGCATCAAAGCCAAATTTAAAATGTTACTCAGTCATGAAAATAATGGCATCCAATTAACCTACTTTAGCGAATTAACACGCCATGGACAGAGCATTAAAAAACAGCCAATTTTTTTTTCCTTAATGGCTGAATTTGCCAATTATGTTATGAATTTTTAACTGTTTCATTTCGTAGCACATGGCAAGCTCGTTAACCGTGAATAATTTCATTTATTAAGTCAATTGGTTTTCACTATTTGCGTCTTCTCGTAATATGCGAATTTTGACCTTGACCTACCGCTATGGGAATACTATGAGAGTTAAAAAAATTTCACGAGTGGAAAATGTAGTCAAAAAATTACGTCTGTAAAACTGACACTACGTCGTACAAATATGAAACCATGCGTGTTTACACGTGAACACCCTTAAAGGGTGGACTGGAATACTCAGTCGTCAATAAAACCTGAACTGCTCATCAAAATTTGATGAGTATTTTTGCCGAGTAGATATGTTATCAGCGGGCGTTTATTTATATAGCACTATGCGGTAGTAGACCCTATGCTTTACTTTCAAGTAAATAATTAAAAATGTTTTTTAGAAAAATTAGGGTTTGAAAACCCACAATATCTACAAAGATGAAAAATTACCATTTTTATAATTTTTATATGATAATATTTAGGCCTCTATAATAACCGAATTTCAAAAATACTCGCGTTTAGAATTTAAAATAATTTTACGATCAGAAAATCCCTTAAAGGCGTTCAAGTGCGGTAAAATCATAATTATATATTTTTTAAGAAAATAGACGATACTTGCAAGTACAAGTTCCCCTCACAGAAAAATTTTTTCACGCATAGTTTGCTCGTAACGGTGGGTAAAAGTCAAAATTTGCATGTTACGCTACGATGCATAATTGAGAACCATTATACTTACTTAATTGAAGTAGTTCCCAGTGAAATAATTTGGCATGGATTAGGTAACAAAACATTAGAAAAACTCACACATAACCACTTTGTATTTTAAAGAATTGCTGAATTTGCAACTTTTTTCCTGCAATTGCAATGTTTTAAAAAATTAAAAATATTACGCTATAAATTTCTAAATATTTCATTATGTAGTTTATGGAATATTTCTTAACCGTGAATTAAGGCCATGATCTTTCATTTATTTCAAACAATTGCAAATAACTTAAATTTTTTTAACCAAATGCTTTGAAAAATTTGAGACTGTGTACAGCCATACAATACACAATTTTGCCAGAGCGTTTTTAAAATAATATACCGTTTGCTAGGAAAAAAAATATTTTGCTTCATTTTGGCTTATTTTGACAACAAAATATGTGCTACTTCAGGGGCAAAAATAAAAAAATTCTGTTTGGTGTATTGCAACAGAAAAATTCAGATACAGACGATGACATATATATGTTAAAACTGCCAGAATGAAATTTTTATGCGTGTATTAATTTGCGTTAGAAAAATATTTCGAAACAACTGCTAAACTAAAGAGCGAGACCTTTAATAAGTCAATTGGTTTTCATTATTTGCACGGCAGCGTAACGTGCAGATTTTTGCTTAGATGCACCGTTATGAGAAAACTATACGAGCTAACATAATTATGTAAAAGGAAACTGTACTTACAAGTGTCCTCTACAAGGCTAACATTATATAATAATATATAATTATGATTATATCGGAGCTTAAAGAATAAGTAGAAGCAAGTTTTTTTTTTAAATTTGAGGCATGGAAACAGGGAGGACGATAAGTCGAATATATTACGTCCGTCAAGCACCTCATCGCCTCTAGGCACGAAGGACTAAACTAGCGCGCAGTGTTTTCGTAGAAACCGTTTTTCAACGGGACTTCAAACAATGATCATATTATTTTATTTGGGGAAAGTACGTGGCAAAGTCAAATGCAGGTTTCTATGAGTTGGTTTTCCAATTATGGTTGATATTTTCTCAGCTACAGCAACGTGGAAAAGTCATTTTTAGTACTTTTGAGAAACTTGGAAATCATGTTTTTAATTAGCGTACGGCATTTTTAAATTCATAAGTGAGTGATGAGATATTTTGGTCATCGCTTAACATCGAGGACTTTAGCGCTGGTGTGGGGTGACATGAGATGAGTACGGAGCAGCGCCGGAATGAATGGGCGGGGGACACGGGAGATCCCCGAGAAAACCTGCCGACCAGCGGCATCGTCCGGCATGATTCCCACATGCGAAAATCCGGGGACAGACCCCGTCGGGAATCGAACTCGGATCGCCTTGGTGGGAGGCGAGAGGTTTGATCTCTTGATACCGCGGCCCCTTAAATTCATAAGGACACAGTTACAAGTGTGTCTTCTATTCGTATATAAGTGCATTGGAAACATTTTTAATAGTTATACAAGAAAGTATACTTCACGTACCACGCTACAGCACGGCACACGCGACAGGTCTACCAACTTTTATTTGAACACTCACGGCTATCTCCACACGTCCGCCCTCCTTGGGGCTCCACGGGGGCTAGTTTAGTACAAATCGAAATCAGCTGTTTCGCAACTATCACTCGCGGGTCCACTTTTCGGGTACGACGGGCGAGTATTTAAACTAATAACTAAGTTCAGCAAAAAACGCGTCTCGCGCACTCAGGCTCTCTTCACAAGTTCCTACGGCCGAGTGCCACAACATCCGCGACTATCTACTTGCTTCGCTTTCCCCGCATCTCTAACTGGCCAATCACCAGCTTCACGGCATAATTTCAAGTCACACCATCTTCCGCCGACATGTCTGCGGTTACTGACCCTCTGCCATTTAAAATAAACATTTATTTTTCAATCATTATTTACAAATCACATGACTAATTTGTTATATGTATACTTATACATAAAATAGTTCTAACTTAACAGTTAAGACGTTGAACGAGTCTATAGTCACTTGGAGTCTAGTCAGCCGTCAGAAAAGATCGCGAATTTTGCACGTCTCTAACCATTAGCTATACACATAATTACATTAATCGGATATCTGCATGTCAAAAGTTTAAAAACCGTGTAACTGTGTAACAAAATAGAGTAAAAAAACATTAAATGTAGTAATGCATAGTTATGAATAAACTACAGCAGGCAAATAATTGAAAATTTGTAAATATATAGTTCCCCATTATATAAAGGGGATTCACCAGTAAGGTATTTTCCGTAAAATCAGTGTTTGCGCCCACACGTGTAACTTCGTCAGTAATTGATATAGGAATACGAATTTTTAAGGGACGGTAGAAAAATTATAATCTACGCCATTGCATTTCGCTAGCTTCTAATTGGTTCAACTTGTGAAGCCCACCGACGTACCTTGGCACCGCCCAGCCCTTCCGAGCCCTACGACAGACATTTGCGCGTCCCCCAATTGCACGCAAATTAGATCTGTAACATTGGGGCATTATTACATCTATCGAAAGCCAAAGGATTGAGCTATGCTTGCCAGGATGTAGTATTCTATTTTGCCTTAAGGCACCTAGGCGCCAAAGCTGTAAAAATGGTATTTTTAGCCAATTTCACATCTTTTTCTCTGTGAAATTATAATCGATAGGAAAAAAGTAAGTCCTGGCAGGCGTAGGTTATATTTTTCTGCCATCCCTTAAAAAAACTCGTATTCCTATATCAATTACTTACGAAGTTACACTTGAAGGCGCAAACAAGAATTTTACAGAAAATACCTAACTGGTGAATTCCCTTAAATAACTTCTTTCTGAAGTGTGATATTTTTCCGTAAATGGCAAAAGTTTGGCAGTTTTGATGTTAGTTTTTGGCAGTTTATTGAAGTCCTGTTTGGCAACACTGATCGTAAGGACAGATGTTTCAAGAACCGGAGGCAACGGAGCAATTCATCACGGCAAGCCGTTAGAAAAAAAAGGTCACAAACGTGTCAGAAACACTTCGTGTTGCCTGTTTGCCGACATGATTCACAACTCAGAGACTTGAAATATGCGCAGATCTTTAAACTCGAGGTCGTACCTGTCGTCGTGTTTCCGTGCAGCCCTCAAGGTTGTGATTTTCTGACGTCTCGAATGTGGGTGTCTATGATGTACTGCTCATGCCGCTTGATCTATGGGTACAGTTGATGGTGTATCGCGAAAATTTTTGTGTCAACATACCCTTGAAACCTTTGCAGATTACTGCAACATAAGTCTGCTACAACGTAGTTGTCTGCAGACCAACAACAGGCATCAAATATTACAGTAGCGGGATTCGCTTAGTCAAATAGGGTTAACAGCTCCGCGTACAAGCTAAAGCCAGCAGTCTTTAGATAAGCTCAACGTACGTTGAAACCCAGCAAACACAAACATTTTCAGCGATACACCATTATCTCTATTTTAGGACTTTATAATCGGTGATAGTTTAATTTTATCGTTGGAAGATCTTCAGCAGAGTTCGCTGTACACAGTTTTTATTTAAATCGTAATTTTGAGAAAAAAAAAAG
Organism: Medauroidea extradentata; assembly: GCA_003012365.1. NCBI lineage: Eukaryota > Metazoa > Arthropoda > Insecta > Phasmatodea > Phasmatidae > Medauroidea > Medauroidea extradentata. The sequence goes on along the minus strand of PNEQ01088452.1, from coordinate 34,366 downwards.
CTTGTAATGTAAACTAATGTCAGAACATTTATAAAATTAGGCACTACAACAAGAATGTCGCAAGTCATTAAAGTGGTATAAATTTTCCAGTGTGGGGGCTAGTAAGATACATTTTCATAGGGTAAGTGTTTGATGTGAAAAAAATAACCTTCCACGGCCGTGACATTATACAAACGAATAATCTTGAAAATGGATTGCCGAAAATGTTTTTGTTACACTTCAAACAATTGTTATAAAATTCACAAGAATTTATTTGTAAATGTAAATTTATATATAAGTATACAAAAAAATTGTGTATATACAAGAATGTCCTATATAGTTTACAAAAATAATTTTTTTAATTACTTTCCAAAGAATTTATTAGTAAAGTACATAAATATGTTTTCCTTGTAGAGGCCTTGGACAGACAGTATCGTATCAATTTGGTTTAGTACAGCCGTTTTAAGCTCAGTAGAGGCCTCGGAAAAAGTATTTGTGAAGTACACATGGCTTAAAAGTATTCAACAACTCTTCTGTGAAATACTTGTTTTTTATCGAAGGTCAGTGTAGGCACTATTTAACACATCAATTTGTTTGTATTATTGAGATCATAATTATTTCAGTAAAACCGTTTCCCACCGGCTTAAAAAAATTAACATGTTTTTTAGAGGAAAATGTTGACAAATTAATTCTCCTTCACGGTTGAACTGCTGAAACTAAATATTTTAGTTCAAACAAAACAAAATTTTGTAGCTTTCTTCATAATTGATTGAATACGCTAAATGTATATTCATAGCTATTTCGCCATCGAGCTATTGTAATATAACAATGAAACAATAGACTAGAATGATAAACACACGCATATGTGTATATATATATATATATATATATATATATATATACATACATAATTTATTTTATTTTACGAAGTTAAGGCATTCTGAAAGACAAACAAATAAATAAAAAATATATATGCATACACACACGCGCATATATAGGCTATGTATATTTATAATCTGCTTAAGACGTCTTCCACGTGATATTTCTTGTAGTGCACAAATGATTTAAAATTTATAAATAATCGTTATCTATTTACGTCTTTTAGAATGGATAAGTTAAGGCATTCAGAAATACAAATAACTATACATACATTCCTCTTTTCTACATACATTAATATCTATTATATGTATATATATGTACGCGTATATATATGTATGCGTGTATATATATATATATATACACACACACACAAACATGTCCTGGAGGAAATTCATAGTATTCTGGGAGGTTGTATTGCAGGTCATTTTGAGCAAAAGTGTAAGTTCAGAGGAACAGGACGTCTATACGAAACGGTTCACGTGATAGACCTGTTTGAAACTAGACATGGAGAACCTGTTTATTTAGTACATTACACCCATTCTAAAATGTTAGCTTTTTTTCCCCCACATGTGATAGTTTCCATTTGCTTGATGACCACCTGCAGTCATTACATATGGGAAAAATATTGGCAATGGCAGGTAGCGTGTTAATAAGCTTCTGTGTTACTGAGCGTGAGCCCACTAATCAAAGTCTGTCGTGTTCAGGGCTCCTGACCAATCCGCTCTCTCGGCTTACGGGCTGATAGCATCTCGTTGGCTGCGCACCAAGGACGAAGCCAGGCAATAAATATTCCAAACAGATCGGTAGACGCGAGAAGGACCTAAAATTACGGTAGGAAAAAAAGACAAATACATTTATCTTTCGGTAAACGGGCCTTTGTCCAGGAAACATAAATCTACTTCTACTAAATGTAGATATAAGGACGATTACTGTTATAGCGTCACGTGCTATAGTAGTTTTGGTATTTCATTGTCGGTAATATGAGACTAAAGGAAAATGTTCTTCTTTTAACGTATTCATTTTCGATTTGACTACCATGCGATTTCCCTGCCACTTAAACAGGGATAATACACGTTTCATGCAGTCATGGAGGCTGAACGATAGTCCCAGTCATGTATTTTCCTCTTACACTGCTGAACGAAAACATATTTAGTATAAACGAGGAGACAGCTTTTAGAGACTAAGTAATGTAGTATTAACCTTCATTACATTTTATTGTCTGTAACAGTGGATGGGTTTATGAACATTCCTGTACACCTTTGTTTATGATTTGTTGCTGAAATATGTAACAACATTAAACATGCAACCCCCACAGATAACAAAACATTTTATCGTAGAGAATAGAACTGGTGTAATTGAGGAAAATAATAATGACAATGATGAAATTAAAATTATTATTATTTTATCAAGTACACCAGTTCTTACCTTTACGATCAACTGTCTTGCTGTCTTTGTATGTGGCATGTTTAATGTTTTACATGTTTCAACAACAAATCATAAGCAATGATGTATGTTCATAAACCCATACATTCATATTATCAAGTCCCATTGCAACAAACATTCAAACATCTCATTGTATTGTTCTCTGAAATCCCCTTACATAAATACATATTATTGCTAGGGACCCCTGTTTTTCGTGAAAAGAATTTTGCCCCACTTTGTTTCGTTGCCTTACGTGCACATCTGCAGATCTGCTTCGTGGTCAGGGCTTACGAACCTTGGGATTCTATCGGCAAATCACAGACGTGTGGTGTTGCAGAAACGTTATTGGAATTGGCACAGTCAAACGATAGGCATAGACACTCTGCCAATAACCATGAAGCACCATGGCAGATGTGCACGTAAGTCACTAAAACAAATTGGGGCAAAATTCTTTTCGCGAAAAACAGGGGTCCTTATTTATTGCATCAATAAAAACGTGGTCAGGCCACTCGCCTCTCACCAAGGCAATCCGGATTCAATTCCCGGCGGAGTTGGCCCCCAGATTTTTCGAACGTGGGGAACGTCGCGGACGTTGCCGTTGGACGGCGGGTTTTCTCGTGGTATTCTCATTTCTCCCGCCCTTGAATTCTGTCGCTACTACATTATAGGGCCTCACTTCATGCCATCATCTGCGGGCTTCCAGGTTGAAGTCTGCCCTAGGGTTCACTCCCTACTCGATATGTATTTAGAACCGTGGCTGGCGCAATAGCTACAGCACTCACCTCCAACCATGCGGGTTCAATTCCCGACGAGGTCAGTCCCCAGATTTTCACCGTGCCGGCGTGTTTTCTCTGTGATCTCCCGTTTCCCACGCCTCATATCATGTCATCCCCCACCAGCGTTAAAGACCTAGATGAGTGCTGACGAACAGCACATCACTTCGGTACTTCGGTATTAATATAACACACTCACAATGTACACAACGTGCGATTAAAAGATTCGCATAATGGTATTTTACCCGCTAGAGGCAATAAAAGGGAAGTAATATGGGTGGCACTGGTACGCGCATCATGAAACCTCCTCTATACGCAGAACACTAAATTGGAGCGCAGTATTTTGTTTAATTGGTAATATTTTTCTAGGGGACTTTGAACCCTATAAATTTATTTGTGGTGACTTTGACATGAAATCAAACAAAAGCTTATAATTTTCTGTATACCGAAACAGGTTGGTACTTTTGCAAATGCAATATTTCGAAATAAGTATTTTTAGCGGCCCGTGGGTTGTTGCCACATGGGGCTGCAGATAGTCGGAACTGTACACTCTTGATGAACCAATGACCATGAAATATGTGCCGGCTACTAGATGTGTTGTGACCACTCAGTAGTAAGGGGCACCTGCACATCAGCGTGTCAGTGGCTGTAGAGTCAACCAGCGAACAACCCTGTACAGCTCTTGGCAACTGCAGCCCTACCTGGCAACAACCCACGAGCCGCCACGCATAAACAGGCGTGCCGTAGTTTTATTCACATAGAAACGTATCTTATGATAAATACATTGGGAACTAGTTGTCAATTTCGCGTTAAAAATAACACAAGTGATTCACAAAAAAAGGCAAGCACTTCTCTTCTTATGGAAAACTACCACATTTACGATGCCACGCAATTAGCAAGCGCAATACTTAAAACCTAAAATGTAACATTAAAATGTGAATTTAATGAAAATATTTATGAGCAAGTTTCTTTTTTTTCTTTTTTCGAATATAATTTTTTAAGGAATATTATCTAGACTACTTTATATTTAATTTTCTTTCAGTTAGTTCGTTAGTAAGCCATTTCTGTAAAATATTAATTGTTTTGTTAATTGCTATATTTGTACGACATATGACTGCTTCTGTAGACAACCATTGTAACTATTACTTAGATTAACGAAAATGTTCTGGTCTTCATAGGTTTAGTATAATGACTAGGGTCCGGTAGTTTTCGCGAAAATATTTTTGCCCCACTTTGTTTCAGTGTTTTACGTGTACACCTGCAGTTCAACTTAATGGATTTTGCAGAGTCGTTATTCATTTGACTGTGCCAATCAGTACACGGATAACAGCGTCACATCACGTCTGTGATTTGCGGGTTTAACCTCCACACGCTGGGTGTTACGGCATCCAATCCCTGACCACAAAGCAGAGATGCAGGTGTGCACGTAAGGCTCTGAAACAAAGTGCTGAAAAAATCTCTTCGCGAAAATTACCGGGCTCTAATAATGACATCTCAAAGAAATATTTTGGTAAAACGGATTTATAGAAATAACGAAAACCTGACTTGCAGTAGTAAAATAATTAACACTAAATAACAGTGTGACTGACTATGTTTAGACATGCATAAAAGCTGCATTGAGCATTTTTTGTATTTTGTTAAAAATGGCTGATTTTGACATTTAAAAATCAAATTTTCTGCAAATCCTTAAACGTACAAAAATGTCAGTGCAGTGTTTTATGAATATCTTCACGCAGCCCGCGATACTGTCATTCAATGGGAATAATTTCATTTCTATAAGTCATGTGATTTTTATTTCTTGTAGAAAATTGTTGTATCCGAATTTGGGCTTGATATGCACTATACAAAATCTATGAAAAATAAACAAGTTGTATTGCTATAAAAATACCTTTGTATGTCAACAAAACAAACTATATCTCATATATATATATATATATATATATATATATATATATATATATATATATATATATATATATATATATATAGGTTTTTCATGTATGAAAGTTCATGGCCCTAACTATAATGCATTGAAATTGTGTATCTACGAAAATATCTAACACATCACGCTTAAAACTATGTCACTACGTTTATAAATTCAGCACTCTGTAGTAAGCTGGGTTTACTCAATCACGTGACAAGGTTTTCTCGTTCACCAGCTTGTATCTAAGAGTTTTCAAACGATTCGGAGTCCCGTGACCTACTGAACGCTGATAAACTTTTCCTCTAGTTATTGCTTGAACGCGTCGAGCTGGAATTTTACTCTGCTCATGCGAACATCGTGAGTAAAGGATGTTCAAGTGCTATAGCACAGCAATAGCACTTTTAATAGTTTTATGAGACAAATTCATGTCTCAGTAGTACTCCAGGCATACGACAGAGTTCGTCGAGTCAGTATATAACAAACCGCGCTCGGAAATTTGACCCAGTCACCCAAAAGGCCGTGAGAAAGGAGGCTATGCTACCGTCAGCAATGATCACTATAAGCTTAAAACGAAATATTTTATAGAAATAAAATGTTTTAGGTTTTTGGGGTTCCAAAGAGTTACGCATTTTCGACGCAAAATCCTTATTTATTCATTTATTTATTTATACACGAATAAAATTCAGCTCCAAGGCCGGTTTACAATTTGCCGTGTCTAACATATTCTTATACAGTAATCTTCACTACGAAGTAAAAAAAAGAAGAAGAAAAATTACAAGTAAAACGATACAATAAGTAAAACAGTACTATAAATAAAACAATACAATAAGTCAAATATTACAATAGGCAATTCGGTACATAATACAATAGAATAAACAAATAATATTCAATTAAACACTGTACATTTCAGCGAAGGAAACATCGTTAAATTTTAAAGGAATCATACTATAAGTAGCACATGCAGAGTTAAATGGAAATAGTGTAAGGAATGTACTATTGTAAGCAAAATATCATTGATTTTTACTGATCGTTTGTTCTAATAGTAACATATATTTGTATTTTTTCCTGTAGTTCTTAACTGAAATGATTTGTTTTAACTCTTCTGATAACATGTTCCAGAGATGACTAGCTTTGTATGTGAACGACCGTTTGTAGAGCGCGCTTCTGTGTCGGGGTATCTGAGAGTTTGATCTATGTCTAGTATTGTATGAATAGACTGAATTATGTTGTAAAATTTTGGAGGATAAGTACTGGGGCATGCCGCTTACAGTAATTGACTTCAGCTGAATTGAAAAGTGTAAGAGTCTTCTATTTTCCATGTTTAACCAGCCAGATTTTGACAATGTCTGTGTTATGTGGTCTCTTTTTAAATTGTAGGCGAATCTGAGGCAAGCATTTTGTACTTTTTGTATTCTGTACTATAGTGTGTTTTCTAAGGTGTTAAATAATCCTGCGCCGTGGTTGAATGGTGACAAAACAAGGGTGTCGCATAGCTTAAGTTTGAGTTCTTGCGGGAGAATACGTTTGAATTTGTAAAGGTGCTTGAGTTTGTAATACCCACTCTGAATGAATAACGTAAAATGTTTTTTCCAGGTTAACTGCGGGTCAAATGTTACTCCGAGGTTACGATGAAAGTCGCAACGAGGGACTAGGCTACCATTGATTGTTATTTCCATGAGGTTGTTATGTTTATTAAATTTGTTCAACATCTTGTTGGTACCAGTGACAATGAATTTGCATTTGTCTGCTTTAAATTTTAGTCTATTTTTAGTACACCATTTGTGCAGTCTATCTCGGACCTCATTAATTTTTTCAACTGCGTTTTCAATTCCATGCAAATCTGTTTCTAGATATAATTGTGTATCGTCAGCAAATTGGTGGCACGAAAATGTTTGAGTTGTTTGGGGAGCTCCGACACGTATATAGAGAAAAGTAGCGGTGCTAGTATACTTCCTTGAGGGACCCCGCTGTACACGTATCTGTCTTTGCTTTTATTGACTCCAGTTGTTGATTCTAGGTGAACCTGCTGCATACGGTTACTTAGGTAGTCACGGAACCTATTTAATGTTTTTTGGGAGACGTTAATATCCGCGAGCCTTTCAAGCAATATATTATGATCGACGGTATCAAACGCTTTGGAAAAGTCTAGAAAAATTAACAATACTACTTTAGAATTACCCATTGCTTTTAACACAATCGGTTACATCGGTTAGGGTCATGTACATGCTGTGGCCTTTGCGGAACCCGGATTGTTTGTTGTACGGGATGTTGCAGGTTTCTGTATATTCACTCAGTTGTTTGTTTACCACTTTTTCTGCCACTTTAGACAGAGTGGGGAGAATGCTAATATGGCCAAGATCTTTGTGTTCACATGACTCCGAAACTTTTGGAAAAGGAATTATTTTAGAGGATTTCCATACTTTGGGGAAGACAAAGTTAACAATTGAAAAATTTATAATGTTTAACAGTGCCGATATGCAGTAAGGTGTGAATAATTCGATCATGAAGATATTGATTTCGTCCCGACCAATTGCTGTAGATCTGATACATTTATAATCTTGTACAATTCTGAATGGCCCACAGATGTTAGGTCGAAGCCGTCTGCACGTAAATTGCCTGTTATGTTTGGTTTGATTATAGGTGGGACCATACATGTGCTTAGGAAAAAGTCGTTGAGTTCGTCTGGGTTTTGTAGCTCTAAAGGGATTGAATTAATATGTGGTATGGCGACATTAAATGTTTTGAGATCCTTCCACAGTAGCTTCGGGTTCCTGTGTTTGTCGTTAGCATTTACAAAATAATTAAGTTTATTATTCCGGACAATATACTTAACTGTATTTCTTAGCTTTCTGTAGTCATTAAAAATTGCTCAGACCGGTTTTTTAAGTACCTTTTTTTGCTCTGTCTCTTTCTTTCATCGCCGACCTTAATTCCTGTGTCATCCAAGGCCCGCTAGTTATTTTTCGAATTATCTCCTTCAGCGGCGCGTGTTTATCAAAAAGTTCTATGATATTGCGATTGAAAGTACTCACTTTGTCGTCAATAGTTTGTGACTCGAAAACGTTATTCCATGACACCCTACTCATATCTTGTGTGAAGGAGTGAATATCTATGTGATTAAAGTCGCGCAACAGTTTAGTTCGTTTTTGTATTTATTTGACCGGAAATGCATAAGAGATGTGCACTAGATTGTGGTCCGTGAAACCTAACAGCTGATTTTGTCCTGATGCAATTACTTTCCTCTCGTCTTTCACTATTATTAGAGGCAATGAATTTTGGTGAAAAGAATCCTGCAACAATTTGTTTTAATGCCTTGTGTAAACACCTGTTTCTCTGTTTCATGGTCAGTGATTGGAAGTTTTTAATTTTCGGCGTCTCGGAGTCCAACCCGCAAATCACGGACGTGTGGTGTCGCGGTAACATTGTTCTGGTTGGTACAGTCAAATGAGCCATGCCTCTGCCCTATTACATTCAGCCAATAACCACGAACCATAGTTGCAGGTGTGCACGTAAGGCACTGAAACAAGTTGTTGCAGAATTTTTTTCACCAAAAATCACTGGCTCTAACTATTATTAAGTCAATTAGGGTTTCTGAGGTGAGTTACAACTGATAATCTAGTGGGTGAGTTTATTATTTGACTGAAGCCGTATGTTATTAGGATACCATCCAAATATTTAACATCCGCACTGTGAGGGTTTGAGCATGTTGATATTGAAGTCTCCCGAGAGGATAATATCATCATGCTGTTGAAGAAGGTTCTCTAACGTGTGTTGTGTTCTAGATGTTCAAGTTCTGTATAGGATACATTCGGTGGCTTGTATAGCACTCAGACTGCTACTTTGCGTTTTTTTTTTTTTACCTTTTATTTCGACCCAGAGTTGTTCTACTGTCTCTATTCATCTAAAATGCAGGCTATTGTGAATGTACATACATACACCACCTCCGGACTTATTTTCAGTTTTTTATATAAATGATACGCTGTTTAAGTTTTATAACTAGAGACCTGAAAATTTTGGGTTTCTTTCAGGCAGAAGTTAGAATTCCAGCAACTACAAATTCGTGCTACTTTCACAATTTATCGTTGACTTATTTGACACCACCTTGAAGTCGATGAGCCAATAATAACGATGTAACTAAATGCAGACCCATTTGACTGTGTCAGCGAGCAGGCAACAAACAGATGTTGTCGCCTTGAGTTCACAGATATTCTGGGAGGCTAGCCTACATGTCAGTGAACTCGCGAATTCTTCCCGTCTCTATTTATAACTTTAAGCATGCAGACCATGACATTAATTTCCAGTACAAATTATTTCATTTAAGTAAGTCCATGTATTTTCGTTCGTTGGTTGATGCTGTGACCTTGCAAATTTTGACTACGGCATACCATTAGGGGTATATTACGCACGCTAAAAATTGTTTATAGGAGGTTGATGTAGCCAATAGTGACGTCCACAAAACTAACAGTATTTCTAAAAATAAATAAATAATTAAATTTCGAATGGTTATATCTGAACAGCCTTAACCGCCTCACGACGTCGAGTGCCATTGTTGACCCGTCGTCGGCGATGACGTCACCGGATGATCACGGGAGTTGATGAGGGTAACTATCAGGATCTCCGCAGATTTCCCCCGCCGATGTTATCTAGCCGAAGAGTTGACTGGCTCCTCCGAGGCGATCACCTCCGCCCACTGTGATGTCACACACCATGGACGACTTGCTCGCTGAGGAAAGTTGTCTTCGGAACACGTATACAGGCCGTTCACGACAAAGTGAACACTGCATAAAGTTTTATTTAAGCAATTTCGCAGCCATATTTAATATATTTAATATAAAAACTTCAATGTAACTAAAAACCAGTGTAAACTACCAACACACTCACCCCGCGCGTTAAATTTTTCATATACGAAACACCATAACATTTTACAAAGGCCTTCGGTATTAGTCGCATTTATACTTACACATTACCTGATGACTTTGAAAATACGAGAATGTATTAATGATTCAAAGTTCTAAATTGACTGAAAAATGTTAAAATGGCCGCCATTCTGAAAATATGTACAGGATGTAAACGAAATATATAAAAGTCAAGTCACGTTACTAAGTACGATACGTGCTCAAAGTTTGATAAAATTCAGTTCACTGATTCAAAAATTTTCAGGGACATACATACACACACACGACAGACAGATGATTTCATTAACCTACTTTTTCCTTTGGAAAGCAGGCTTAAAAACAGAAATCTCAACTCGGCTTATGATACCTCATCTTAAGGTTGCCGCCTGCCTTATAAACAACGTTGCAGCGTGCTAGCAGAACTCATTTTTCTAAGAAACTTCTAAACGTGTCTTTAATGCGTACATTTACGAAAGGAACAAACTCGTGAGAATACGTCGGAACGGTGATTTCAAAACAAGTTAGAGAGATTATGTCGGAGGCCCTCAAAATGGCTATAACCAGCTTTTCCAATCTATTATATCTGAACAACTACTCAGGGGTTTGCGTAAAACTTCGATAGAAAGGTGTATTGGACTTGGCTTAAAACTTTCCACCAATATTAATATGAAGGTCACCACTAAAAATGTCAGTCGGGCGAGTGTTCTACGATACCATTGCACGCCGTTTTAGTGTCTTGCCCTAGAGGCGACACCGCATTAGATGAGCCAGTCAACATAGCCCTTTGTGCCGAGTCTCACCCACACAAACACACGGCCAGGAGGCGGGCGCCCACATCCAATCACTGACCGCGAGGCGGAGCTGCAGATGAATGTAAGGTACTGAATCAAATTAAAGTTTTAATCTTTTCGCGATAATGCTTGTTTCCTTATAATGGGACGCGCGTTTCGCGAGGTAAATATCAAGTACGGCAGATCTGATCATAGATATGGCAAAACATGTTGCCTAGGAATTATTTTTTTTCTTTGTTTTATCTATGCTCACTTCCTAAAACCTAGAGATTTTATTTTACGTTTTTAACGTTACTTTGCCCTACTATCTCTTACGGCCACGGTACAAGCGGGGTTACTTTGCACTACGTATTTTTGTTGTTTGCTGAATCGCAAATTGTTGAAGACTTCGACATTCTTAGAATGACTATTATCCTGGAATTCCAACATAGAACGAAATAAATATAATGGTGCAAAGTTACCCATGGGGGTGCAAAGTATCCTCACTTTACGTATTTTATTTACGCTCATTTTTCGGTTATTATTTTTAAATTATAAAAACGAGCAGATTTCGTAATATCGTCTTACCGTACAGTAGAAACATTAATATTTTTTTACAGAAAAGATTTTTTTCCAAAACATAACCAATAAAATTTGTTTCTAATTATCGACTTATATAAAATTTAAATAAGTCAAAACTTGGGGAGAAAGTAAGGTTCACTAAGTTACCGAGAGTGTTGTGCATCTTTGGTGCTGCAGTCAGGGCGGTCGGGCTCAAACTCCGCCCACTTTTTTTTCATTATTAACCTTATAAAGAAAATAAAGATTGCTGGAACCGGGCTTTAAATTGTGAGCGAAGGAAGTATTTCATAAATTGATAAAAAAATATGTTTTGATTAATTGTTTATCATAGTGGGAGTGAAGTGGGCGGAATTTGAGTCCTACCGCCCGGATTGCAGCGCTAAAAATGTATAGCATATCGGTAACTTGGTGAACTGCAGCCAAACAACAAGGGGATCAAGTTTCCAGGTGAGTGTCCAGACCTGTTCTTCTACGGCCGTGCTTCTGACACAGGCTTCAGGCCACGGAGGTAAGAGTATACAAGAGATGGCATGTTGGGATTTCCTTGAAGTCGACGTATAAATTACAGTTTGAAGCGAACATTGCAAACCAACACAAACAACTTTCAGAAGGCGTTTACAAAAACGTAGTAAGCATAGTCCTCTCGGTATTATTTGTCACGTGATTATATCTATCCAGTCGTCAGATGTTGCTAACGGTTTTTTTCGGGCGCACAAAAATTCGAATAGTAGTATGTGCTGCAAAATCCGTCGCAGACCGACCTGTATTGTAAGACCGGGTAAGAACAGTATCCTTCTATACTATTACAATATACGTATACGGCATTACTATGCGTACCAGAAATATCTACTCTAACGAGAAGATCGAGCAATGTTTTCCGTAAGGGGCTGTTATAGTATTGATACAGTGACTACGTGCATAATATTTAATACGACAAGGGCTTAAATAAATACACTGACTTCAAGTGTTTGTCTGTGCTGTATACGGCATGGCCACCCGCTGCATCAGGCTGAGGGCGAGGACAAAGCCGCCATCTTGAGTGACATCACATCCGACATGTTTTTGGATTTTGGTTTTTGTGTTTTGGTTTATGATTTTGGTTTTAGAATTCAGATTTTTTTTATTTTATAATTTTGATTTTTTTTTTAGACTCATTTGTTATTCCCTATCGTCATCTGCTAGGCATCCACCATGTTTGTTTACATTGTCTGCTCTGGGCGTCATATTTTTTCCGACTGTCACTTTTTCCCGCCCGTCACCTGCTAGGCAGCCACGGTCGTAGAAGTACAGGTCTGGACACTCGCCTATCTAACAATGTATTTTGCTTGACCCCCTTGTTGTTTGGCTGTAGTTCGTCAAGTTACCAAGAATGTTGTACTTTCTGGCGCTATAATCCAGGCGGTCGGACTCAAACTCCGCCCACTTTTTTCCATTGTTAACATTACAAAGTAAATAAAGATTGCTGGAGCCATGATTTAAAATTGTGAGCGAAGGAAGTATTTTTTAAATTGATAAAAAAAAATACGTTTTGATTTATTGTTTACCTTAGTGGGAGGGAAGTGGGCGGAGTTTGGGTCCGATCACCCGTATTACAGCGCCAAAAAAGTATAGCATTATCGGTAACTTGGTGAAATGCAGCCAAAGAACAAGGGGGTCAAGTTTCCAGGTGAGTGTCCAGACCTGTTCTTCTACGGCCGTGTAGGCAGCCACCGTGTTTGATTGCATCGACTGCTAAATGGTGACGCTAGTGAAGTAATGTTTCCATACTTAGCAGGTAGGCGGTGCTGGTATCACACTTTGTATTCTTTGTCGTCTGCTTGATGGCGCTGCAGTCGAGGCGGTCATATTTGTTCTTGGAAGGGGACTCCATTTTTGTTATTATTTGTACGTCTTTGGCTGATAGAGTACGCTGGTGTAGATACTGATGTTAAGAACGAAGTCGCATGTGTTTGTATATAATACTATATTTATGTTGCTGTTTGTGCGAACTAAATTTTTTAAAATCATAAAATAGAGATGTCGTGAAGCCGTCACATAGAAGGTTATTAGATAGTTTTCACTCAAATGTCACCCGTCACCACTCTTCACTAAGCAATTGGAACGCCATGCGTGACAATATCTCAGGCTGCCTACCGCCCAGGCACCCAATCACAACTCCAACTGAACGTGTGATTTCTAATTTTTGTAGAAACAGTCGGGGCTAGAACTTACTGACTTACAGCTAAGACGCTGTTATTTAATTAATTTTTGCATTCTGGCAATTTTTTATTATCAATTCTCTTAATTAAAAATTTGCTATAGAGATATTTACTTGATGTGGTTTTGAACGCTATAATAGAGATAATACTTGAATGTTTGTTATAAATGTATGGTTTACTTCAAATCACAATTATATTAAAACATCGCTATTTGGTGGATATAATCTATGACTGGGAAGTTGTTTGGAACTTATACATAGGTATAGGTCACGGCTGTAGAATAACAGGTCTAGAAACTCGCCTGGAAACTTGACCCCCTTGTTGTTTGCCTGCAGTTCACCAAGTTACCGATAAAGCTGGTTTTACACGACGCAATTTATTTCTCGCACTGCTCCTTGTGCGCAATCGCTCGTGCAATAATTGCATGCAATCTCTCATAGGCCATTTTACACAGCGCAATTTCCCCATACAAAATACATGCAATTTGTTTTCGTCCAGCCAAAAGTTTAGAACAAATCGATAACCTAAAAGCACAATATATACACTTGCAGTGATGGAAATGTTATCTGACGAAAATTAAAATAATTGTGAACCATTTAGGAACTTGCTTTTTTATCTCTTCAGTGGTACGGTAGCCTTTTCCCGGACTTCCGATATAGATGCGGCCACCGCCTTTAATGCATTCTCGCACAAATGTTTGTTGTCATAATTTGGTGATTTTGTGTTACAGCGGGCGGGGCATTTTTTGTATTCGTCCAAGAACTGCAAAAAAAAAAAAACACTGTGGTGTCGTTTCCATGTTTGTATGGTGTTTGTTGTTTTTGTTTATACTCACAACTACGCGCGTGAATTTACTACAGAGAATGGCCGATCACATTGCTTTTTCCACGCAACTTGAATCGAAATATAGAGCATGTTCTATTTTTCGAGATTGCACCGCCGCTTGCATTGCATGTGAGGTTCCAAGAATTGTGTGTCTGAGCTCCAATGCAATATCAGCATATTGAGGGAATTGCATGCACATTGCGTCGTGTAAAACCAGCTTAATGCTATACATTTTGGCGCTGTAATCCGGGCGGTCGAGCTCAAACAACACCTACTTACCTTCCACCAAGATAAACAATTTATCAAAGCGTATTTTTTTTATAAATTTATAAAATACTTCCTTCGCTCAAAATTTTAAATCATTGCTCCAGAAATCTTTATTTACTTTATAATGTTAACAAAAGAAAAATGTGGGCGGAGTTTGAGTCCGACCGCCTGGATTATAGCGCCAGAAAGTACAACATTCTTGGTAACTTGACGAACTACAGCCAAACAACAAAGAGGTCAAGCAAAATACATTGGTAGATAGGCGAGGGTCCAGACCTGTTCTTCAACGACCGTGATATAGGTAGAACTAGTATGCCGCAAAAATATTGAGGCAAAAACAACTTCGCTCCCTAAACAGCTGATTGTGGCCTGTTTTCGCATGGATGTCATTTGAATTTGCTGCAGCGTGTTGTAAAATTGGTCCACAAATGTGTTGTCTACGGCTGTAATGAAAAAGCAGTCAAAGAGACATCAATATAATTAGACAGGTACGCCTTTTTAACCGATTTTAATTAATATGATATGTATTGCTTGAATTTGCTCTTTTCTTTTGATGTTAAAAATCAAGTTCTGTATGTATATTTGTACTTCTGTTATGCAGATAGTTATTTGCGTATAAAATAAAAACACGTGGGCTATTTATGTATAAAAAATTTATTGTTATTTAGTTTTGAATGTCTCTTCTTTGAATTTTTAGGAACAGTTGTAATGTTAATACTTATAATGTTTGTATTTGTAATATTTTTGCTTTGTTTAGGTAATTCAATTTTTTTCCTTAAGGCAATTTATGTTAAGGTAGTTAACTTTAAGGCAAATTTTGTTCGAAAGGGCTAAAGGTCAGCTCTGTATTAGATGACACAAACTCACTGAAACGGTTGTAATGTTAATACTTGTAATGTTTGTATTTGTAATATTTTTGTTTTGTTTAGGTAATTTAATTTTTTTTCTTAAGACAATTTATATTTAGGTAGTTAACTTTAAGGCAAATTTTGTTCGAAAGGGCTAAAGGTCTGCTCTGTATTAGATGACACAAACTCACTGGAACGGTTGTAATGTTAATGCTTGTAATGTTTGTATTTGTGATATTTTTTTTTGTTCAGGTAATTCAATTTTTTTCTTTAGGCAATTTATGTTAAGGTAGTTAACTGTAAGGCAAATTTTGTTCTTTGATTTATTTATTTCTTTAAAGCAAATGTTATCACTTTATCTTTTTTTCTATTTCTTTCTTTGCAAATGTAAATTATATGATGCAATGTATCACGTATTTGTTGCAAACCGGCCCATGGCCGAACTATACGTGGGTAAATAAATGAAATAAATAAATAAATATTTGTACTTCTTTTGCAGATAGTTTCTTCACATATTAAATACCAGGATTTTATGTTATTTTAGAAATTTATAGGTTTCTTGTAACGTTGTGGTTAGTAATTAATTTGCCTTGTTGATTTTTTTTGTGATAAATATAGATTACATTTTATATTTGTGCTTGTGGAGATAGTTTCTTGGCACTTGGTGAGTTTAACAAGTAATGGAAACGGTTCGTAATTTATTAAAATACAAAAACGTTTGACATTGTCTGGAAAGAAAAACATTTGAAATCTTAAAAAAAAAAAAAATAATAATAATATTACTGGTTTTGTATCGTTTATATACAGTATTACAAATATTACTGTCAACTCTACACAAGCTAGCGGGCTGCCTTATGTTTCTCAGTGTACTATAAATTGTTTGTATAATGCAGTTATTGCAAAAAAATTATACTGTTTTCGGTGGAAGCAGAAATATGTAGAAACAGGGGTTTGTTGGCACATAAATTCTTTCATCATAACATGCTTGGAAATTTAAGTTCTTGTGAACAATTTAGAGTTTATACAATAACAGTCTCAAATTTCTTAGCCTTTTTACATTTATGTTATTGATTACACTTTACTTTATTGAAATTCTGAATGAAAAAAGGTAATATTTACGACTATACTGCAAATTATATTATTCTTAAACTACAGTGCAAAATGGCGATTGGGCTGGTAACATATGAGGGGGTTGGAATGAAAGTGAAGAAAGTCATGATTGCTTAGTTTTGCTGAATAAAGTGAAATTTTTGTATGTAACTCATAAAACGATTTTCTGATAAGTTAACGCAGCCCTGATTTAACTCACTTTATATTTAAACATGGGGCATACAAATAAAGCCAATATACAATAACCACAATGTATTCAAATAAGTGACTCACTTCACTTTCATATTAACCCCTCATATAATTAAGTCTCTATCAGTTGGGCATATTGTTTTAAATATTCTTCATTTGCCTGACAGATTGCGACCAAATTACACATTTCCAACTCAATCACCATGTCTGTGGGGCCGCGGTGACGGATGGGGTCAGACCATTCGCCTCCCACCAAGGTGATCCGGGCTCGATTCCCGGCTGGGTCGGTCCCCGGATTTTCGCATGTGGGAATCGTGCCGGACGATGCCTTTGGTCGGCGGGTTTTCTCGGCGATCTCCAGTTTGCGCCATCCTTTCATTCCTGTACTGCTTCATACCCACCAGCGCTAAATACCTCGACGTTAAGCGCTGACCAAAATCTCTCACTCGCCATGTCTCTACTGTAGTGTAAAGTAAATAGAATGTGAGGTATAATCGCAGATTTAACATTTTTCTGCTCAGAATTTCAAAAAGGCGAAAAATAATAAAATTCAATATGGCGACTGAAACCGAGCCTTAAATTAATTAGGTACCTGTTACCTGTATGCTGGTCTGGAGCCAGCTTAAAGAAACCTCTCTCGTTCCCACGGTGTAACTTAGCCATAATTTTGTACCAGGATAAATTTTATAAATTAATTTAACTGTATACACATTAACTATATATATATATATATATATATATATATATATATATATATATATATATATATATATATATATATATATATGTGTGTGTGTGTGTGTGTGTGTGTGTGTGTGTGTAATATTACAATGCAGAGGTATAAACGCAGTTGTGAACATTATGAAAACAAAATTGATTAATCAAGATTGTTACCAACACTTTTGCTAAATTTCCAATTTGGTTTTGAAAAATAATTTCATTATGTACTCTTGACTAAGTACATGTCATATTTCACTGGGATTGGATATAAAAATATTACATTTGCTTTGAACACTGTGTGGGTTGTGTCTGAACTCGCCCTCTCAAGGACTGGTTTCATGCCGTAGAAAAGTGAATTTTGGGTGGGACAAAATTTTATAGCCAAATTTTTTTAAGTCCCGCCACGAAGCTTGTGCCTCATGTAGTTAGGAAAGTCGCCGATAGTCGCGGTAGTATCTGCCGTGTCTCTTTCATAGATGGCAGCAGATATAGTAATGTTTGATGGAACCTTTCAATAACATTGTCTTACCAGTCTCCCTGTTTATATTGTCTCTGGTTTTTTGGAAGAGAAGAAATAAAAACCTGAAAATTGTGTGAATTACGGAATTTCGGATCATACAAGAAGTTATCAGCACATCTGATAAACCTACTTTCCTTTAAAAGATGCAAATTACCCTGAATGTTATAATTGTTTACGTAATTTAGGAATACTTAATGATAAAATTGATTTGGTCGTATGATACACGAAATATACTAAAAATTAGTCAGCTTGCTAACTAATATGCGAGTAACCAGTTTAATAAATTTGGGAAAAAAATTTCTGAGATGTATTTATATCATAAAGATAAATAATACCCGCAGTTTTCAAAATATTACAGACTGATGAACGAACTGAACAGAAGTCAAGCCAAGTTTGTATGCAGTAGGCCTATATGTGTACCAAGTTTGATGAAACTATGAAAAATATTTCGTAACGTATGGGATAATAAACTAAAAATGAAAATGGCCACCATTTTGAAAATATAGCCACGGGATGAACGAAATACACAAACGTTAAGTCATCTTTGTGTGTAGTATGTATGTACCAAGTTTGGTAAAATTCTAATATATATTTCCTAAGATTAGTTATAGTATGCAATTGCTGCCATTTTGAAAATATGCACACAGGATAAACGAAGTTCATAAAAGTCAAGTCAGTTTATACGTGTACCGAGTTTGATGAAATTCTGAAAAATACTTCCCAACACATGTAAGACTAGATAAAAACATAAAAATGGCCGCTAATTTTAAAATACGAAAACAGTATGAACTAAATGCACAAAAGTCGCGTCAGATTTGTAAATAGTGTGTGTGTACGAATTTTAGTTAAGTTCTGATAATTGTTTCCTGATACTATACGAAAAATATAAAAACGGCCACCATTTTAAAAAAATATGAGAACAGGATAAACTAAATACACAACAATCAACTCAGCTTTGTATGTAGTTTGGTGAAATTCTGAAAAATATTTCCTAAGATATGGGATACTATGCTAAAAATATTAAAATGACCACCATTTTCAAAATATGCATACAAGATGAACGAAATACAAAATGTTATCAAAGCTTGGTATGTAGTATATGCGTACCAAGTTTGGTGAAATTCTGATAAATAAATTAATCAGTTTTTTTAGTGCTCGCTTTATTCTGAATTACCTTTACTTATATGTTATGTCAAATCACGATAGTAAATACTCACAGAGTTCTAGGCGATAGGTGAAAACCAACCCCCATCTCTAATGTATTAAATTATCTACATTCAGTAGCATCATTTTCTGTGGTTACTTATCTTTACAACATTTATCTGAATTATACATTTTGCTCTGTAGTAAGATTTACCTGTATTTTATGGTGCATTTATACGTTTCAAATATGCACCACTGAGGCCATTTACCGCACTAATGAATCATAGTACGTTCAATTTTGCACATATGTTTCCGCTTCCCTAATAATTCATCCTCACAATTGCACTCTCGCCACTCCCACCTGTGTGTAGGTGTGTGCGTGTCTGTGTCTATGGACAAGAAGTTAATAGGAGGTGTGGGCATATTGCATTAAAAATGCATGTAAATATGTCAGAAATAATCTCCATATATAAAATGAAGTGCCCCACTCATTCATTCACTCAACGCACAGTCCAAACCGCTGGACCTAGAAAAGTGAAATTTTCAGCGTAGCTTCCCGTCACGACCTAGGCACCTACTAAGGAAGGATTTTTCGAAAATCGAAAATTAAAGAGGTGAAAAGAGGAAAACATGTTTACGCGAAATTCTCGATAACTCTTTAACCAGATGATATATTGTTAATATTTTTACTTCAAAACGTTGCCTAAGCAAATACATATTTCATAATTTTTCGATTTTTCGAAATTCGGAAATTAAGGGTGTGAAAAGCCGTTAAATGTGTTTTAAATAAATTCTATTTTTCTCTTAAACCACTTAAGACCTAATTTTTACATCAGAATGGTGCTCACATGAATATCTAAAAAGTAGTTTTAGGATTTTTCAAAATTCGTCCTGAAAAGCCAGTAAAAAATGTAACGTGTTTTCAATTAATCATCCATACCTCCGAACCATTAGATATATCGAGGTCGTTTTTGCTTAAAAATTATGCATACGTAAATATCTAAAAAGTAATTTCAGGATACATGCTCCTGATATACAGAGAATATAGTAACACCATCAATTAATACGTAATTAAAAGTTAGGTACTATTTTCTATAGTACACGGGGGCAAAGCCGCAACGGGACTGCTAGTCTCTTATAAAACAAAACCACCGATATTTATTTATTTCGGCATATACGTCTAATAGTTACAATACACAAATGTTTCGTTTTAAATTAAAATGTCTAAAATTATTTTGAAGTGACAGAACGCGTGTCGTTCCTCCCTCCGTACACCAACCTCGAAGCTAAGCATATGAACGACAAAAAAAAAAAAAAAAAAAAAAAAAGGCTTTCGAAATTGCCTGACCAAAAACAAGAACTAACCGTGGCGGTGGCGACTACGAAAGAACGTAGGTGTAGCGGCAGTAGAGAAAGCTCTGCAATCCAGGGTTGTCTAACAATCCAGGAGCACCCAGCATTGTTTGTGCGGTCCAAAATAAAATAAGGCAAATAGAGTTCAGAAGCCTTACAGTATGTCGTCACTGAACTGACCAGATATTGCGGGCACATTAAGGGTGCCCAAGTGCGATAAAATCATAATTTTTTATTTTTATGAAATATTGTTAGTTTCGTAGACGATACTTGTGAGTACATTTTACTCTTACGAAACAATTTTAGCTCTCATAGTTTTCTGAGAACGGGGTATCAAAGTCACGATTTGCTTGTTCGCTACCATGCAAAATAGTGAAAACCAACTGACCTACTTAAACAAAATAGTTTACTGTGAACTTACATAAATCCCAAGAGCTATGCAATAAAACATTAAAAAACCACAACGTAATATTTTGAATTTAAAACAAAAATCGCAAAAGTACAGAAAAAATTGCAAATTCAGCAATTCTTTTAAAATACAAAACAGTTCGTGGTATTTTTTCAAATGTTTTACTACGAAGCCCATAGTGTGTTATTTCACTGTGAATTATTTCACTATTTTTCAATATTTGTATGACAGCAGAACATGCAAATTTTTTCATTGACGCACCGTTATGAGAAAACTATGAGAGCTAAAATTGTTTCGTAAGAGGAAACCACACCCACAAGTACCGTCTACAAAACTAACACTATTTCATGTAAATATTAAATTATGACTTCATTGTACTTGAACACCCTTTAGTGCGCCTCCTGCCCCGCGCTTCAAATTAGTTGTAACGTGCGGGGAAATACTTTTTTTTATAAGAAACTGTTCCACGTGTGGTCATTGTGCCATTGTATGGGAATATCCACACTTCTGACAAGGTCGGAATGTCATTCCTAAGACACCATGCTAATTGAACGCACTGTTCGTGCCATCCAACACAGCCAAAAACAGCCTTTTCAGACTGCCGTAGACCTACTTCAAAATGTACTAGACGGACGTATGTGAAACTAAGATAGAAACAAGAACTGAACTTTGCAACCAAATTTCCGCCAATATAATTATATGATCACTGCTTAAAGCCTCTTAGTAAAAATTGATCGGCGGGAATCAGACACGCTAATTCATCGCTTGGCTCTTAGTAGCAATTGGGAATTTGATTCGCGCTTCACTATTACTCTAGTAACTCCATCACTTCTTAACTTCTAACGCGCAGGCAGGTGGTGTCCTTAAGGGTGTTCAAGTTTGATAAAATAATAGGGTTTATATTTTTATGAAATTTGTTTGTATTGTAAACGATACCTGTGAGTACAGTTCCCTCTTACAAAACAATTATAGGTCTCATTGTTTTCTCATAATGGTGCACCAATGTTAAAAGTTTGGAGTAACGCTGCCACGCAAATAATGGAAACCAATAGACTTCCTTAAATAAAATATTCACAGTGAAACAAAATGTGATGGGCTATGCAATAAACCTTTGAAAACACATAAGGTAATATTTTGAATTTTTGGAAAATCGCAGACGTTCAGAAAAAAATTGCGAATTAAACAATTTATTTAATATTTAAATAGTTCAGGAATGGTTCTTTTAATGTTTAATTACGTAACCAGTGGAATGTTACTCCACTGTGAATTACTTCACTTTCATAATTTAATTGGTTTTCACTATTTGCAAATTTTGACTGTAATGCATCGTTATGAAAAAACTACGTGAGCTAAAATTTTTATAAGAGGAAATTTCATTCTCAATTTTCATCTAAAGTACTAACAATATTTCATACAAGTATAAAATTACTATTTTATAGAATTTGAACGATCTTAAGATAAGTCCTGAAAATCACGTTTTTTTAAAACCACAGGAGGCAATAACAAAAACAACAGCCACACAGGCGAAACTGATGCGCTCATCGAGAGTTATTCACTGTAAAATGTTTCAGTTTGGTATGTCAGTTGGCGTACTTTAAACCGCAAAATGCAAATTTTGACATTTACGAGCATTACGCATAAAACTATGAGAGACAAAGACTGTGTGTAAGAACAAAATTTAAACACAATTTATGTCTAAAGTAAGGAAATAAAATATCTGGTACAAATTTAAATATAGTATAAGAAGTTGAAAATTAATGTAGCTATACCGCGCTGTAAATAAGCGTTCTGCATTTTTTTTTTAAATGATAAAGAATAGTTTCAAGTTTGTGGTTATTTTCATAGATGAACGTGTTGTGAAATGACTTAGAGGTTCTGGTAAAAAGAAAATAACATGACTCGCTACAAAAGCGTACATGCGCCACGTACATAGGCTTATTAACGCAAAGTATATTAAGGTGGCCGCCTATGGATGTACGTGCGTACGAGGCCTAGAAGTGCGAAAGCAATGCGGTAAGGACGAAAATACAGGCGCATCCTACTTCCTGCTAGCCTCTAAGCGCAAGCCACTGAACTGGCAGGCAGTCTTCTCGCCGACAACTCGCCTCTGTGAGACGTTTAGCGGTGGCCCTATAATTTTATGACGTAATATCAAAATAAAAGGTGTACTGTACATGTCTATACGGTTTAAGAGATTATGCGTCAAGATTTTCAATCCTGAAAATCACCGCAAAACACCCATTTTCGGCCGCTAGAAAGTACGCTTTAAGGCGGCCGCCTACCCTACGCTTCAAATGCGTTGCAACGTGTTCGTAAACAGGTATTTTCTACGAAAATATTCCACACGTGCCCATTGTACCAATGTACGAAAAGAAAACAAACTTCATAAAAGGTCGGATCCTCATCGTTAATACGCCACGCTCAGTAAAAATACTCTTTCTAAGCCCTCCAACATGGCAAAAACGGCCTTTTCAAACTTCAGTACTTTAAAATGTACTAACTGGATATACGTGAAACTCAGGTTGCGACCTGCACTGAACTTAGTTGCAGACTTTCCACCGATAAAATTATTTGTCATCGCTTAGTGTCCCTTAGTAAAAACAGTTTAGGGAACCTTGCACGGTAGTCCAGCGTTTTACTTGTTGAGGCGATGCGGCACTTGATGCGCACTTCAAGGTCGACCTTACAGCTCCGTCGCTTTTGAGCCTCTCACGCGCAGGTAGGCGGCACCCTTAAGGGCACGGTTCGCCTCAGTTTTCAACGTCTATTTTTGTTTTTATATTTCTACCAGATATTCTTTTCTTATTTTGGACATAAATTGTGACTAAATCTTCCTCTTAGGAAATTTGTGTATCTCCCATAGTTTTTTTTTTTTTTTTTGTAATGAGTCGTAAACATCAAAATTTGCACCTTACGGTTTTATGCACGCCACAAAAACCAACTGACACATCAAAACGAAAAAATTCACAGTACATAACAATGTTGTAGGCTGTAACTTGACACATATAAAAACAAAAATTTATATTTTTGTGTTTAATAAAAAATGCTGAATTTTTAAACGAAACTTAAAAAATTTCAATGAGCAGTGGTGAACCTGAAATGTGTATACACACGTGTAACTTCCTTTGAATGCTATTTCCTAACCAGACATCACTCATGTGCGTTTAGAAGTATTTGAATAATCTGGTAACGGCCGAAGCTTGTCGGCCTGGGCTTGAGGGAACCTCAAGACTCTTGCCTTGTGCGTGTGTTTGTGCACTGTAAAAAAAACCGTGAAATTACGGAAATGTAAAGACAAAACATTATCAGGAATCTTCGTAAAATAACGGACCCTCTGTTTTGCTTGATGACGGAATGCTCCGTAAAATTACGGACAATCCGTATTCATCACAAAATAAAATTAATTTCTTTAAATTACACGTACTCCGTCTTACAGAAATACGAATTACTTTTGCTAGGTTGTCTCGAGATCTCGATTTAACATTTAGTAACCAAAAAATTTTCCCCAATTTGCCAGGATTTGAACCCATGACCTCATTACCTTTAGGTAGACACTCTAACCACTGTAACACAGTGACAAGATAAGCGGTAAGCGATTTCCGTGCAGTGGTAAGAGACAGACTTTATAAGAACAAACTTTTGTTTTTGACATCTGGATTTTACAGAACTTCATTACTATCGCTATGAGGAAAAAGATTTTACTCTATATAAATAAATGACTTTAAATGTGCATACCCGCTGGCGTGGTACTCAGAGAAGAGATGCGATTTATTATTCAGCTGAGGTAAGTTCCATTTCTTGACTTGTGTGGCCTCGGAACACTTCAGACACAGGGCTGTTCGGCCCTTTGTCCATGCGCGTCTCTTCTCTTCGCTAGCGACAAAGTGTGGACAACAAGGAAGCAGCACTTATATTATCTTAGCTTATCTTGTCTTCTCTTCTTTTCACACCAGTGTACATTCACATTAACTCTAGAAGTCATAGTGATCATTAACACCAGAATTTTTTAAAGAAACATAATAAAATATGCTTTTAAAATGTAGAAACACACTTCAATGAATATATGAAAAATTACGGTCAAACATCCGTAAACTAGCCATATGGACAAACTTCCGTAAACAAAAAAATACGGAAGCAATTTCCGTATAGTTACTGTATTTTTCTGTAAATATTTCCGTGAATTTATCGAAAATGTTAACAGTGTGTGAGTGAGGCACGGCGCTAAGGGAGATGTTGACCAGCTCATCTGATGCCGTATCGCCTCTACCGCAAGACTATGAAACCGCGTGCAGTGGTATCGTAGATCACTCTCCTGAGTGACTTTCAGTGGTCACCCCATCTTTTTGTTGGTGGAAAGTTTTAAGCAAAGTCCTGTATACCTTTCTATCGTAGTTTCACGCGAATTCCGTCAGTATTGGTTTAGATATGATATTGAAAAAGCAGTTTTTAGCCATTTTGAGGGGTTCCGAAACGATATTTCTAATTATCGTGGTGTTTTGAAACTACCGTTCGGACATCGCTTAAAGTGTTTGTTCTTTTCGTAAATGAATACTGCTTACAAGGCTGGCGGCCGCCTTAAGGCTCGGTTTCAGTCGCCATATTGGATTTCATTATTTTTCTTTCTTTTTTTTTTGTAACTCTGAGAAAAAAAAAGTTAAATCGGTGACTATACCGCAAATTCTATTTTCCTTGAGCTACAATACAAGCATGGAAATAGAGCTAGTATAGGTCGCAATTTGTCGGGCAAATAATGCATATAAAATACTTGGCCACACACACTGCGACGTAATTATATGTTAACAGCTAAACTGCAAGGTCGGTACTGTAGCGAAATGTAAATAGAATTTGAAGGTTAATCGCATATTTAACATTTTTCTTCTTAGAATAAAAAAACGAAAAATAATACAATTGAAATGGCGACTCAAACCGAGCCTTAATACTGTTCCACAAGAGCCGATGAAGGCCTGTTGTAGATCAGGAAGACAGAGGCTGTAACGCAGACAAGGGACCAGGAAGACACGGTGGAGGTGAAACTCACCCAGCTGGGCCGGTCTCTCCACAGACGGCATAACCTACATTCCTGGGTGTGTCTTAGTTGGAGCCCCGCCTCTACGATAGCCTGGGGTCCTTGTTTATGGGCACTGCACACACAATGTTTCCATACAACTGCTAGACAACAACAAATATTATTATACTATACACTTGTCACATTGATTATATTGTCGGGAATACGCTCTTAGAAGATCGCACGAGTCATCAAAACCCATGAGATCTCTGTCACATGCAGAAGGATATACTCGTTACTTATAGTGGATAGCAAGACCAGAAAATTTCGCGTGTTCAATGACCAGCCGGATAGACTCTATAGTCCTGTGTACACTCTCTCATCAGCTACTTGTACATTGGCTGCTTCTCCAGTGAGTAGAGATATGCAAAATTCGCGTTATTTTCTGACAGCTGATCAGACTCCAAGTGACTGTAGGCTCGTTCGACGTCTCCCGCTGACCGATATTATCGTGTCTTGCCGCGGAGAGTACTTACACTGTAGAGAAGTAACACACGTAACTGACGCATAAAAGTTCGTGGCCAATTGAATCGCAGATTATGCTCTGTTATGTATAGGATAGTGAAGTTTAGTCTGATACCAAGTGATAACGCAAATTTTGCATGTCTCTACCAATGAATGGCCGGTTGTACTAATCTAGTGAGTTTTTTTCATGCAGATCTGCTCCTGGATCATAGTAATCATGGTAGAGTTTGAGACGCTCCTTCGTCTATTTCAAAGAAAACTATCGTATATATCTGAACGTTTTACTGTGCGCGGAGGGTAAAATGCACCTTACCTGGTGTTGACGACGAGCTGTGCTGGTGTGTTCTCCGACGGACGGCAGGCAACTGAGCAGAGGAACGAATTATTTGCCTGTTCACGTCATCGGGGATGACGTCATTGAAGAGGTTTGAAGACAAGGGTTTTGGATTCGCAAGTTGGCACTCATGTTGCTTATTGTAGATAGCGCCACTTAACTGTAGATAGCGCTGCAAGCGTATAGATGGCGCGGGAATCGTATAGGGGGCAGGACGGATGTAATGAAGTAATGTGTCTGAACTGTGATTGGTTACTAATTTTAATAAATAGCGGAGTTTGAACATGTAATGGAGAGAAGGGTGGAGGCTCTGTTTGAGAGACTCTCGGACTCGTAGGCAATGGACTTAATGCAGACAGAGGAGACTTTAAGTTTTCAGAATCGTTTTCCTGGGCGGAAATGCTGTTGGCGCCACAGTTAAGTTAAGTACTAGCCAGAATTGTGTTACTGTTTTAAATTAAGGTTGGTCCATGTGTATTAAATGTTAAATTTTGGAGGCCAAGTATTTTTAATGTAATTCCGGAGAAATACTTACTATTCAAATTTTGGAGGCCACGTGTTTTTAATGTAATTCAAGAGAAATACTTAGCGTTTAAATTTTGGAGGCCAAGTAATTTTTAATGAAATTCTAGAGAAGTATTTACTGAGGCCAATTAAATTTTATTTCTGTTTTATGTATGGCATTTGTAAAGCCATAAATTAATGATTTTTTGTATATTTTGTGTATAACAGTTAATGGTTACAGCAATAGTATAATATTTATTATGTATTTGTATTTGAAATTTAAAGTATTTAATAAATTTTGATATTGTTTAAAGTTTGATCTTCTTTTTCATATTTTTTTCTGGTTGTCTCAGGCAAAGATTTCATGTTAGAAAACAAAATCCAATAATTGTCTTGGTAGAGACAGTTTTGGTCGCGTTGTCTTGGTGATGTGAGTAAGATAAACGAACAACAGAACACGAAAAAAGAGAAAACTAGCCGAGTTGGCTGTAGTCAACACATACATAAACCAAAATGACAGAACGTGAAAGAGCCCATAAGGAATTAGTCAACAACCAATAAAGGAAAAAATAATGATAAACAACCAAAATCAAAGTCGAAAACAAAACAAACTAATATGTAAAACTCAAAACCTCACAGTAATAGGAAAATGCCGATTCTAGAACACTGGCTCCTGGCTGTGGGCATGTGGGCAAGGCCGCCATGTTGGATTTATCCGCCGCCATCTTCAATTACTTCATCGCTGGTATTTCGGATCATCCCATCGCCATCTTGGATCAATTCGTCATGCAGTCCACCATATTGGATCAGTTTGCCACCATTTTGATTCGTCATGCTCTCCATCATATTGTATTAATTCTTGAATTAATTCTTACCATCCGCCATCTTGGAACAATTCGCCATGTATACCATAATGTGATGTGTCCTATGTTATGTAATGCTATGTCATTTGTCAAGTCACATCATGTCCACCTTCTTATATTGGCCATCACTTGTTTGTTGAGAGAATTTTTTCCCCGCAGGAGGGAATTTTTCCCCTCGAAATTTCCCTTAATCATCGGCTGCTTGGAATTCACATTTGTTTCCATCATTAGCTGCTAGGTAGCGCTGGTTTCGTACTTCGCTTCCATCATTGGTTGCTAGATGGCGCTGGTGTCGACATCCTCTATGTTTGGTCCTGGATGGGTGCCGCCATGTTTGTTCCAACATTTACATCGCTGTCTGATAGAGTGTCTTAGTGTCGCTGTTGCTGTTAAGGGCAAAGTCGCTTGTGTTCTTGTATGGGAGAATGGACCATATGATTTTATATTTACTAGTTAAATTTTTTAGTGCGTCGGGTGTTGGTTTCGAACTTGCAACCTTTGTATTACCAGACATGTGCCCCAGCTCACTGAACTATGGACGCGTGGACGAAACTGCAAGTTGAAATAGTGTTTATATAAAATTAACTTTTGTAACAGAGAGATGTTCACATTTAATTTACTTACATTAAAATTATTAGCATACCAATGTCTTATTGATTATATATGTGTATATATATATATGTATATCGAAATGGTTAATACTATTTAGTATGTATATATATGTATACCTATATATACATATATATATACATATATATACATACTAAATAGTATTAACCATTTCTTTCCTACGAATCCTCAAAGCGGGCAATTGCATCATTTTTATATGATTTAAAATAAATGCACGCAAGAATCCTCAAAGCAGGCAACTGAATAATTTTTATGTGATTCAAAATAAATGCACGCACGAATCCTCAAAGCGGGCAATAGAATCATTTTTATGTTATTCAAAAAATCCGCAAATAGGCTAAGTGCACCTACAAATCCTCAAAGCGACTTGAGGGACAATAATCGAAACATCTTGTATTTTTAAAAAAGAAATGTTGAATATTCGACTGAATTTGTTCAGAGATATCCCGGATATAGACTGAATAAAGATGGATCGAATCCAACATCTTGGATATTTACCACAGTGAATGTCTGAAAGGTGATAAAATTCACATAAAAATCCCTGAATTAATTTCAATGTCTAGAGATACCTATTTCAGAAGCCTCGTAGGTGATAGTGCATGAACTGTTTCGTTAAACACGATTCCCACATACGAAAATCCGGAGACCGACCCCGCAAAATCTGAATCAACTAGACGGTGAGGTGAGCATCCTAACCACTGCTATATTTCTACCATCTCGCTGGAGCCACAGACGCTCTTGTCCTTAGAACTAATTCCTAGCTATCAAATTGGCACAAACTGTCTTTTATTTACACATAGCACATGCTGGTAAGATGATGACAATGCGGTTTTCCTCTGTATTCTACCAGCAGAAATATAAAGCGCATTTTCTTGATCACACGTCATTCAGTTGCTGGGAACTGTCACAATCGAATATTTTCATCCAGTAAATCATTACGTTACACCAGGCTTAAGTAGGGTATCATACTGTTACTGGTCATGTAATCTATTGCGAAACTTTACAGAAATATGTGATGGTACTTATCACAGCCTTCATGTAAGCGAACCACTAAGCCACGAACCATACTGTCAAATAATTTACTGTACAACTTATGGGCACTGTGCAGTCTTCCACATACGGCGGCAAGAAACACAGTTACCCTGCTCCGAGAAGGATGTAATGAGATTTTCATGTGCCTACGACAAGAAGATACAGCTTAATATTCAAGACTAAAGAGAAGGGCTAGGTGTACACTGCTGTGTGCTAGAACTTGCGAGAAGGTGACAACAGCCCTGTTGATCGCATCCAATCATCAGTTGCAGTAACAATATCATGTATTCATTATTATCACCGCAGTAAAAAAGTCATAGACTTTTAATGGTGCAGCTGCAAATGCCGGTGAAGAAATGTGTACTACAACAATAACATCCGATCAACATGCGAACACCATGGACAATTCTGTGAAGAATGCAAAACATCAAGATACACGTGTGGACAATGCAACAAGGCTTTTGGTACGAGTTCCAATATAAGACGACATGAGAGAAATAAAAAGTGTGTTAAGGATAAAGGTTATGCTTATTACACGACAACTTGTTTTAAATGCAATCTTCCGTTCAAGTGCTGTGAACGAACAGATATTCAGGATGATGTACTTAGCCGTAAGATTCATCGTAAACAGGAAGCTGCATGTGATAATGCCTATAATGAGCATATAGAAATGTGTACTGTTCCAGCCCTGAAACCTGTACAGGCTGTAAATGAGCCAAATAGCAATGGATTAATGTTGAAGGAATCAGGTTTCCGCGAAGCACCCTGAAGACTTATGTAGCACCTAATGCGTCAGACACAGCAAAATATATTTGCTCATTTCTAACTGGTTTGAAACAAAGTTTAAATTGTCAACTTGCAGAATAACTGGAAAACCATGACTCTTTAAAATATAATTTATGGTTATGCTGTGACTACACTAAACCAGAACCTCATGAAGAAGAATTCTGCAGAAAAGCATTTAAGACATCAAATGTGCCTTTATACGATACACAGCAGATCGAAAATAGTGATGAAGCTGCTGTACAAAACTTTGCCAAGAGGAAGAGAAATGATTGCAAAGGGATCGGGCTGGACGCTTCAGTGTGTTAATCATTTAGAGCTGAGAACAAATGGTTTCTGTACAATTACCAAATAGCATGAAGTGTAAAGAATTGTAATTAAAATATGTATTATTTTGTAAATAAATTATTTACTGTTTGTAATAAAGCGTGTTTTATTTATAGAGTGTAAAACCTCTATGTTTAGACATAAAAGTGATACATATAAGTTCAGATATTTTGCGTTTCCATATCTGATATGTAGAGACATGCAAAATTCGCGTTATTTTCTGACAGCTGACTAGACCCCAAGTGACTATAGGCTTGTTCGACGTCTCCCGCTGGCCGATATTGTCGTGACTTGCCGCGGAGAATGCTCACACGGTACAGAGGCCAATTCTGTCAAGGCGTAACACACGTAAATGACAACACATAAAAGTTCGTGGCCAATTGAATCGCAGATTATGCTCTGTTATGTGTAGGAAAGTGTAGTTCAGTCTGCTACCAAATGATAACGCGAATTTTGCATGTCTCTGCTGATATGTCATCCTGCCCCGACAAGTAAAAAATAATGCAGTACCTTAAAGCATTATTTTTATAAACAATGTTATAGATTACAAATAAAGCAGGGATGAAAACGTAAATACATTCTACGGAATGCTTGTCCAGTCAAGTACAAACTATATTGACGATAAAGTATGACTTTTTATTTACATCATTTCAACAGGCTTAATGGACGGTAAATACAATTTATTACAAGTACTCGCTAATGTTTTGAAGAGCAGTTACTAGTTGGATAATATCGTTTATTTACTGGTAAATTTAGAATATTACATTAATTTTCTAGGGATAAGAAAAAGATATGATAGCATCCCACTGTTCACTTGAAGTCATTTTGCTTCACTCGATGTAATTTTTCTGACGAACTTGTTTCAGTTCTGCTACACGAATAAGTATCTTATTGAATGACTAGACGTCTTCTGATTCCCAAGGGAGGCCTTCTAGATTCAAATACAAGCGAGCAGTGAAGACTCACACCTGTACAAACATGTCCACAATTATTTTTTTCGTCTGTAAAATTGATTGTGGATTTTGTGGAGTGGATTGTGGATTATGTGGAGCAAGTTTAGCTAACTGTGGAGCATGTGGTGCTAATTGTGGAGCATGTGGTGCTAATTGTGGTGCTGTGGTGCTAATTGTGGTGCTTATGGTGCTAATTGTGGTGCTTATGGTGCTAATTGTGGTACTGTGGCGCTTGTGGTGTTAATTGTGAAGCATGAGGAAGTTATTTAGGAGCAGCATGAGGAGGATGAGCATGAGGAGGAGCGTGAGGAGAAGTATGAGGAGCATGCATAGTTACGTAATAGAGCTGATTGCAGTGCTAATTGCTGTTCTAATTGCGGTGTCTGTGGTGCCATGTACGAGCCTACATCATCATCCGGTGCCTGCGCTGCATAAAAATTAAAAGTATTCGTTTTGATTTTGCGCCATAGCAACCATAAATCAAATTACAGAGTCACCGGTCTAAGTACCCTAGAAAAATATTACCAATTAAATTAAACACTACTCTCAAATTTTATTGCTCTACACATACAGGATGTTGCCAAATTCCATATCAATATTCTAGGGAAACAATCATCACGCGTAGAGGAACAAAAAGTGTTACATGATCATAGGTCCACAAACGCACCGTTACTGCGCTACAGTTAGCATACATGACATATGGTTGATAGCGCGCTGGCAGGATCATGTTGCTGTGCCACAGTTGTTCCTACTGTGTGTGTGTTAGTGGCGTAGTGTGTGGCATAGTAACATGTCATGTACTGCTGTAATGATGCCCCACAGCAACAGGATCCTACCTGCGTGCTATCAACCATACGTCATGTACATTAACACTTTTTGTCCCTCTACACGTGAGGATTGTTTCCCTAGAATATTGATATGGAATTTTGCAACTTCCTGTATAGAATATGATATTCTTGATACGCGTACCAGCGCCCTCTCGCGTAGGATGTTCCATTATGTTTTTTTTTTTTTTGCGGAGACGCAGGGTCAACGAAGGCAGTGTATAAAGAATCATATCTAAAGATGGTGAAATTTAGCGAATTCAGTGACGTGCATGTTATAATTAATTACCCTGTGCATACTCAAGCCCCGTCTATTCGTTCATCGTCTGATGTTCCACTGAGTATCATCTAGTGGATTTCATCATCTCTAGTCATTATGTAACGACGCCGCCGGATTTTTCGCATGTGAAATAGTTTCGTTAAAAAAACGTATTTACGAATACGCTGCAACACATTTTAAACGCGTGGTAGACTGCGTTCTTAAATGGCTCTCATTTTGCTCCTTATAATCGAAATTTTCTAAGGAGAGGACTCATGGACCATCCCCCCCCCCCCAATCATTTTCCAAAATTAACTGCACCACACGCCTTTGGGAAAGGATTTCGCTGTCAGTATGCAGACACTCGTTCCTTTGATAGGCAAGTCTCAGAAGGCACTGTTTTTTTTTTGTCGGGGAGGTCGGAATGGTTGGCGGGACGAATTGCAGTCAAGGCCCGGCGACAAGGCGGTGCGAGCGAGAACTCGTAGCTGAGGGAAGGGTTTAGAAGAGGGGAGGGGGCGGCCATTCAGCGCGAGACGTAAACACAATGGTCATGCCGAGCGAAGACAGTCACTCGCCCGAGCTTAGGTCCTTGACACGCTCGCTCGCGCGTGTCGGCAGTACATGTCGTCACAACTCCCCCTACCCTTCCCTTCTCCAAGACACTTTTTACACCTGTCCTGTCGTCCTTCGCCTCACCACGGTCCACCTTCACCCGCCGGCTCAGTACTGTTCTCGCCCTTAAGAGTCTATCCCGAGAACGAGTGCACTTTTGTTTCGACAAATAGTAAACGTTATTTCAGAAATTAAGTCAAATATACTTCATTTTCGTATAACAATGTTTTAATTTACTGAGGCTGTGTCCCAACTGATACTTCATGTCAACAAAATTGGCAGAGTGTAATCACTAGAGACAGGAAAAATTCGTGGATTCACTGAGCTGTAGGCTAGACTCCAAGAATATTTGTGAAATCGTGCAGACAGCAGCTGTACATTGGCTGCTCGCTGACACAGTGAAACGGACCTGTATTCTGTTACAGTTTTATTATTGACTCAGCTACTTCCAGGAAGCGTCGAGTAAGTCAACGACCAATTGTGAACGCGATACAGACCTATAGTTGATTGAATTTTAGCTTGCGCCTAAAAGAAAACGAGAAATTTTCATGTCTCTAGTAATCAGTACAGACGTGAAATGGCGTGGTGGTTCGTTTGATACGAGCGAACTTCGCCGCTGATTGGCTGCCAGAGGTTTTTGATACCAGCCCCCGTGTTTGTTTGGTTCCTGCGTGTTACGGCAGGTTTCCTGTTGGCCTGGCTGCCGGCACAGAATATTTAGGAATACAGAAGTGAAATAGTCGGCAGGAAGGCGAACTCAGTCACACACGCCAGCAAAATGGCTTCCCTGGCCAGCAACATGGCGGAAACACCTACTGCCAATCAGCGTGAGGCAGCTGCTCTGCTAGTCGGCAGCCATGCCAATAGGAAACCTGTAGTAACATGCAGGAGCCAAACAGACACGGG